>PVKS010001269.1:36048-147711 GCA_004027875.1 Aplodontia rufa
TACTCCTTTTACTCCTCCTTCCATGGTTGTCCGTGGATTTTATTCTTCAAATTCGCGAGACAAAGACCCAGAAGATCGGCGCCGAGTTCCCGGGGTGAATTTCCACAGCACCAAGAGCTGCAACGCATCACAGGAAATCCCAGCTCTTGGCTGGGTAGCTGCTAACACTTTAGGGCTGCAGAGACCTGAGGGACCTGCAACTAGCCCAGCTTCTCAGTTCTAACTGAGGAGAGCTGCAAACACTGAAAACGGGCTACTTCGGCTACGGAATTCTGTAGCCAGGCCCTCTTCATTCACCAGCAGCAGCAGAGAAAACGGCCTCATCTCAAAAACCCCGCATCAAAACCTCAGCACCACATACACAACTGAGCAACGAAAGCCATGTGAAAAACTCAATAAAAATTGATTCTCTCTCAATGTCCTTTTTAAAACAAAACAAAACAAAAAAACCCAGTCATTATCAATTAAACATAGCATGTTTACTGAATGCCTGACAGCACAGGAATAATATACAGATTTTCTAAGTGTTGATAGAATCTAATGTTGATATATTTTAAAGTGAGGCATCCAACCAGTTTTTCAATCACATACTGAATACAAAGAGCTGATCATTAATTGATTATAAAGACTACTAATGCATAGTTACTCATCTGGATCTGACATAAATAGTAAATGGTGACATTTAAAAACGCCTTCCCAGAAAGCGACCAGGGTATAGGGTGCAACAAAGATGGCGCTGAGGCGCCCAGGGGAGGGCGGGCCAACCTTGTGAGCGCGCGAAGGCCTAAGCCAATCAAAGAACAGGCCAAATCACACCACCAGATTGACAGGCCTTTTGGTCCCATAAAAAATATGAAAACAAGTTGACCTTTACTATTATAGGCTCCATGCACTTCCTCTTTTTGCTGGGTTTCTATATAAGCTTGAGTGTAACTGCTAAGGAGTTTCTGCTTGACCTGATTCCCTGCCGTGTCTGATTGTCTTCAGAGAAGGCTGGGTAACGGGCACCGCAGAGCGCTCACCTTTTCCACTGCACCGAGGAGTGCTCACCTTTTCCACTGCAGACGGGGTCCCTCGTTCCCTGCTAGTGAGGGGCTGAGTCCTACATCGACCCAACACCAGGGAAAGCAGGGAGAGAAGGGAAGGCAAGAGAGGACAAGGGAAAGGTGGACATGACCATACTATATGCATGCATATAAATGTCACATTTATTTGTACAATCAATATGTTAAAAATTGGGCTGAGGTGGTGGCTCAGTGGTTTCGGCGCTTGCCTGGCAAGCACGAGGACCCGGGTTCAAACCCCAGCACCACATACACAACTAAGTGTTGGAGCAACTAAGGCCATGTGGAAAACTAAATAAACTTGTTTCTCTCTTTCTCTGTCTCTCTCACTGTCCCTCTCTCTTTAAAAAAAAAATTGTTAAAAATTACAATAAAAATAATCAGGTAAAATAAGAATAAAAAGAAAACTGCCCTCCCAACTAAACTGAACTGATATTATAAGACTTTACATAAAAATTGGATATTTGAGCTGAATTACCTAACCAAAACAAACTGAGGTGATATGAATAACCAGTCACTTTTCCATATGATGTCTTTTGCTTCTTAGACCTTTTGTGTTCTCAAATTAACTGTGTTCCCAGTAACTAATTGTAACCACCTATTCTTTATTAAAAGTGTTGCTCTGACATGATTATGTTCTGAAAGTATAGGGAGAGACTGGTATTCTTGAGAAGGTCAAAAGAAATCCTTGCCAAAAAAAAAAAAAAGAAAAAAAGAAAAAAGAAATCCTTGCCTATGTCACCCCACTGTGAATTGGTCCAAATAATACTTAATTATATTGTAAGAGGCTGCAAGAAGGATGCCACCAAACAGCAGTCCTTTCCATTCTAACTACCACAGCATGCTGCCCTGGCCTGTACAGTTGTGCTGCAGACAAGGTACTGGGCTACTCTTTTAGACTTGCTATATTTAGTACCATTTCTATAGCAAAAAGTGCATTAGGAACCTCCTTCCCCTCATTTCTTCTGAATAAGTATAAACTTGGAGTATATCATTAAAAACTCTCCAAGTCTGAATTTGAAACAACTTTCTAATACTAGTATGTGCCTGTCATATTGTGCTAATTCAATATTTCTTAAATGCATCTTGTCCTTTTCCCCTTTGCTTTCAACGCTGTGTACCAATAATGGCTCCTAGTCCCTTAAATGTTATCCCCTCTGTGGAGCATCCTTGGATCACCTCATTCTTTCCCCCACCTTTCCCAACTCCTTTGCCCCAGTTCTCTCTCCTAGTTATGTAGAAACACTGTGCCACTTTCGCTAAACATATTATATGCTACTCTCTCTGTGACCACTTGTGTGCAACACTCAATTTCTCATCCTGGACTGAGTTTTCTGAGGGAAGGTCTCTACCTTATAGAAACTGGTGTTTCAGCAAGTGCTCAATGCACAATTGTTAAATAAATGAATAAGTATAGAAAAAAAACAATTATAGGTATTACATAAGGTTGTGAATTTAGTGAAATAAATAAAATTAAAAGCTGTACAAGAAACTGACATGAATTTATAGGTATTGAAATAATTATTGACTTTTTAAAATAGGAGAAAAAGGCTTATTAAAGGATTTATCCAGATGGAGTTTTGAATGACAAATAGTTAAATGTGTATGTTTACACACAACACACACACATGCACATACACACACATACATATTGTTTGTGAAACTGTTGTGCCACTTTGTCTAAGTTGGCTAATCAGAAAAAACACAAGAAACAGAATAATGTTGTTAGAACGCAATATTTTGCTTGACTTGACTTTGTAACCATATTGACACTACAATTGATCTACCCTTGTCCTGAACAACATGCTGACTTCTTGATTAGGATGTTCTTTTTATTACTAGTGTTTCTTATATTTTCTAGAATACAAATACATTAAAGATAAGAATTTTTGTCTATTTTGCTCACTGATGTATTTCAAGTGCCTGAAACAAGCCAGGCATGGATTAGGCATTTCATCAATTTTTGTTGAATGAACAAATAAATACTTCAAACAACAATTATGTTAAAACATGCCCTGGTTTTTTTATATGTTCTTTAGATTATATTACACACAGTTTCTTATCTGTATTTCTTCCAGTGTGAGAAATATAGTCTAATTTATTTCCAGATTGACCTGGTAATGTCTATAAACAAATATTAAGAAAAATACAAAACTACCCACACTGAACATGAGGTTTACATACTGAAATACATTGTCACAAAGATAGAGGCAATTAAACTTTCTTGAAAATATAACATGATTTTAGATTGTCAACTATTGTCTATATACATGTTGACCTTGAAGAAGGATTTAAGTAAAGTTCATCTGCTGATTTAGACCTCTTTGGTTATCGCCCAGGTTCAACAGGGGCTGAGAAAGCTATGAAGACTGAAGAGTCCATTAGGTAATGACTGGTAATGCCAACCATGATGGTATCACTTTTGAGTCACTCCTCACAGCTCTGAGATAAAACAGCCCTGTAATCATAGGCTTAGCCTTAAACACAGCACATACAGGTATCATCAGAAAGAATCAACCAGAAGCTGGGGCTGAGATGGGGGTTAGTCCATGCTACAGTTTTCAAGGAAACTTTTTAAAATAAACTACAAAGGTCACATATCAGCCAACGCCACAGAAAACCCACAGCAATTTAGAAAGAAAAGTTGAAAACTATAATCAAATTCTGCTACCTGAGTGGCACATTGCCTAATGCACTGATAACAAAACAGAAACCCCTAATCAGAAGTCAGCATGTTGTTCAGGACACGGGTAGATCAAATGTAGTGTCAACATGGCTACAAAGTCAAACCAAGCAAAACACTGAGTTCTAACAACATTCTTCTGTTTCTTTTTGATTAGCACACTTGTGCAAAGTAACATAGCAAGATCCATGAACAGTGAGTGTGCGTGCGTGGTGTGTGTGTGCGCGTGCGCACTATTAACTATTTGTCATTCAATATTCATCTCAGATAAATCCTTCAAAAAGCCTTCACTGATTGCCACCTCTACCTAGATCCTTGGCAATCACATGCATGAACACAATGTCCAAAACCCACTGACAATTAAGGACTGTTTATGTTGCAGTTCCCTCCTTTGAACTGTAGGTTCTCTGAGGGCAGGACAATGTCCTACTCATATCTGGATCCCATAATACCAGCCATACAGCAGACAATTTATAATTTATAGAAGGAATTACAGAAGTTTTTCATCCAGACAACACTAAGTTAAAATCTTGGCTCCATTGTGAAGGCCTGTGGCGTGGTGTGGTGTTATGCCAGGTATTCAGGGAATTCACGCCTTTGCTTTCTGCTTCTTCTTCAGGTTATCCTGGACTCTGACTGCTATAGCCCATAAGACAGAACCACACATCCTGTGCTCAGCTCATATCCAGATCCAGGATTTCATTTTTTAGAATCAGAGTTGGCACAGCATCCATTTTTATTGATCTGCATGCTCTAGAAAATAACCTATTTTCTCTGGACCTCAGTATCCTCATTTCTTAAATTGACCTCCAGAAGATAAAATAAGATAATGTATGTAAAGCCTCTACCACCATTGCCAGGTGAATAACCCATAGCTATTATTAAATCATGCCTACTAACACTGCCTCCAACTACACACAGTATGTGGATCAGTCTTAGATTGATAGCTAAAAACTTGTAGCTAGAAACACAACACACTCTAGTTTTTGCAGACACATCCAAACAAAGATCTACAATGTTATCGTGAAAAATGAAGACAATCAGCACTTCACTAGATGCTTAAAAGCAAGCAAGCATTCTTTCCTGAATCCTCAATTGCCACATCTTATACCTTCACTAATTACCATTTTATGAATAAAAATGGGCAACTAATTTAGCTGCTATATTTTCCTTATGTTTAGAAAACAAGTATAATTATTCTGAGCAACTGAGATACCTTATTTGTCAAATCAGGACTTTTAAGAAAATTACCGTGTATTCAGACATGAGTTCTCTTATTGCTCATGTTAAAATTCTAAGTGCCTAAGGAATGATGTACTAAAATAAGGCTTTTTCCTCTTAAACAATATATTTAGAATCCAAAGAAAATTATTACATTAAGGACAGCTTTCCTCTGAACATCTCAATAAAAAAGTTGTGAAATGTCAATTTCCCATTCACTGATGTTTTAGAGATATGTGCTAAATTTAAACATTCAGAAGTCATCACTAAATGATGTATTTTAAAAATTATTTCACTTGTGGTACCAAGCTGTGTCATGAGGCCAAACGGTAACTCTTCTTGTCCTGATGCTCCTGGGGCTCCTGCTCTGGGAACCCATCAGACATCCTTCAGGTGTTCTTGATATTGGGACACTTGAGCAGCACAGAGCCTCCCTCGTGACTCGAAAGCTCCCAGACTCATCCACTTTAACCAAGACCACAAGGAGGAAGATGTGATGGACACAAGGAAGATCACTCCTTCTGTTCCCTTGTAGAGTTATCTTTTGGGGAACAATGTCAACGGATATTGGGTCACTCTAATCCCACTTTCACCCAGATTTTCTGAAAGGATTCACCCAGAAAGATGGAACTTGATGGAACTCTAGCTGGAAGCCGGAAAGGAAGGAGCCTTGAGGTGGGCAAGGGCAGCTTCCTCTCATAGCAGCCTACAATAGCCCTCCCAGCCCTGGAGTGTCTACCATCTCTGACTTCCATTAACTTCCCCACTAAAAGTAAAAGTGTTTAAAAATTATTGGGACTATTTTTATTGTTTTTAAAGAGAGAGGATGGAGAGAGAGAGGGAATCAATTTTATTTAGTTTTTCATGTGGCTTTCGTTGCTGCAATGCTTAGTTGCGTACATGATGCTGGGGTTTGAACCTGGTCCTAACTCATGCCAGGCAAGCACCATAAGCACTGAGCCACTGCTCCATCTCCCCCGTTGGGACTAGTTTTAAGGGAAAAACACACGATATAAACTCTTATCAGGTTAAATTTCAAGTAGAGATTCATTTGACTTATGAGAGGGCCGCAATGAGGGGCACAGAGGTTGCATAAAACAGACACTAGAAGAAAATTTTGTGTCAGAGAAATCAGAGGTCAATTTGGCAAATTTGAATAGAAATATTTATCTACCACACTAATTGTAAGTCTTTTGGGGTAGAGATTTAGCACCTATTTGGGTAGAAATTTAGCATAAAACCTGGGATTCTTTCTTATTTTCCTTTTGGTTTTACCTGTCCATAAACAAACACACATACGTTTGAAATGTGGGGGAAAAAAAGCTTAAATTCTGCAGCAGCTTTTGTAAAAATAATGGAAACTTCTGTAAACACAGTTTTAAACACCGTTTGCCAAGCCAAACGATGTGCCAAATCTGTGAAAGCGGCTGCAGGTTCTGTGCTTGTCAAGACTTGTGGAACCTGGACTGTTCTGACAGTCACCAGAGATTTTTAAAATATAAGAATAATTACAATTCTATCAGCCATTTTTTGAAATGACATGAGGCCTCTGAACTAGAACCTTACCCCAAATGTGAACAGCCCTGGGCCTCAAATCACTCTCATGGTGACAGCCCGTCTGTGGGTGCTGTGTGCTGTTCCACCCACTCCCCTTTTCCAGCCTTCTGACACTAGGACACTCCGGCTATTGTGAATTCTAGTTCCTCTACCTTTTTCTGTGCACTTCTGTGTAAAGTATGCTGGGAAAAGTATTGGCAGGGAACAGGATTTTCTCAAAGCAGAGTTGTATTCCATAGCTATCTTTTCAGATGCTTTCAGTGATTTGCCAAAAACAAAACAAAACAAAAACAACAACAAAACAAAGCCTTAGAAAACAGGAAAGGCTTACTTATTTCTTAGACAGTTCTAATAACGTAAACACACTTTTAGGAAAAAATAACAAGAATGACCGTTGTTCTGAAGAGAGGAAGAATAAATGCCTTTTGAAATTTGGTGGGGGTCTTAGCATAAATGAATGAATGGAACAATCAAAGCAATATAATCATTTGTTGAAAATATAAGAACAGTTATGTTATAGTCATTATTTGTTCACAGAGTCTTGGAACTCAATATCATAGAGTGAGACAAAAACCCACAAATCAATGGCATATCAAGGGTAGGAAGTTGGTAGCCACCTACCTAAGGATCAGGCAATAAGTGGGTACATTGTTGGCAGAGAATTTTAATACAGTAATAACACCCATAAACAGTTGGCCTGTATTTTTACTACCACCATACACTCACAATTCTAAACAATATTGGTAATAAAATATGAATCCCTAAAAATGTCTTTTTTGGTCAAAATTCCAAATAATGTTGCTTTGGTGACAGTTGAATTTTAATAATATAGATGCAAGCTACAAATTAGCACATTTTAATGATTTATTCTTTAATAAACATGTTACTTATATAGAATTCAATTCAGAGAATTTAATATTATATGGCCAGTCCAGGCAAATGGAAACTTAGCAGCTTGAGATCATTTTAGGACTATGTTCCAGAGTAAAGTAACCACCTTCAAATTGTCCCAGCTGGCTTCAAGGGCACTTGATGTCTCTTAACTCCTGTCCTATGACATGGTACTATGTTTAAAGAGTAAATTCAAAGTAACTAATGATAATACAGCAAGACAATCAGGAAGAAATAACTTGAGTTTTACTTCAATCTCTTCTAGATGTACTTGGAGTTTTTATTGGGTTTGAATATTTAAAATTTAAAGTTCTTTCCTTTTTCCAAAAAATACATCAATTAACTAAAAGTTATTAATTTTTCCTCATTTGGTGTTGAAATATTTATTTTATTATCTATATTTTTATTGACATAATTATATTCTCATAAACTCAATAAAAGTTTCAATATAAATGTCCCCCCAAGACACCATCATTAACTATCATTATTAGTTTTACTCTATGATTATTGATGAAAATAATTTTGTTGTACAGAATGGCAGGTGTTAAGAATGATCTGCTCCAGATGTTAAATGTGCCTGGTATGCCACTGAATTACATAGGAGCTTTATGCATTTTAACGATGTCATTAGTTTCTACTTTTTACATAGTGTAAAAATGCACAATTGAGATGGCTGGTACAATTGCTGATTTCTTCAAGCTGTCATCAGCTGAGAAATAGCCAAGATTAAGAATGCTAGAACTTGAGGGAGGTGCTTATTTGTGTGGGACTTAAACACTACTCATTTTGAAACAGGAAGACCTAATTTGAACAAATAAACATTTGTATTTATTTTTGAGATTCCAGTTACTTGTTTGATTCGCTTTACTACTTTTTCTTTCGTTTTCCCCAATTCCTTTCTCACACCCCATTCATGTAGATTTCTGTCCCTTGTGCATTAGAAGAAAGTTAGGAGGGATCTGAAGCTACAGAGATGCCAAAATCAGATTCCTCTGTGTATTTTAGTGTTTGAGCTGACGATCTGCCTCTTTCCAAAAACTATCAGCAGTGGAATTCCTCTATGTTCATTTTGTATTTGAGCAGCTGGAGAATCAGCTGGCAAGATAGTTAGCTGTGAAGACATAAAAATGTCTCACCATTGAGAAATATTTAGTATGCAAGCTTTTCCCTTTTATCAACTGTGAGAGGAGGTGATGGGGTACGGTAACCCCAAACCACACTGTGTGGCGAGCACTATGTAGGCATCTTAGTTGCAGAAACTCATGACTTATCTTTAGTACGTTGCACAACACTTACAATACAAAAGCTTTATTTTTGTTTGTTTCCATTCAGTTTTAAGTGTACTTCCATTTTCTTCCCTACTTAGCATGTCGAATTCCATGCAAAATAAACTATAAATTTTCTAGGGACAGGACACAGGCTGGAACTATAAATTTGATCTTACATAGTAATGTAGATACATGTAAATCCTTCCTTATTTCAGGTTTATATATAGCGCTACTCAAATTCAGAACTATTAAATTGTTAAAGTGAATTCTCTCCTTAATTTGGAATTCTTAATATGAATTTTATTTTAACACTTAAAAGTATAATACTGAAGGCAGAGATATGATGATAATAATTATAAAAGTTTAAATGACTTTTGAGAGCTGAAGTAAAAGAAGCTAATTCATATTTGAAATGTATTAGAACAAGGACCAGCGTGTCAACATTCATGAGTTCCTTTGCTAGAGTCATTAACTATTTCAGCTTGTCTTGATAAAGATTACGAAATATTTGTATCCATTTCTTATCTGTAAAATAAAGGCATATATCTAAACTAAAAGCTTCCTTTTCTTTGTTTTATGGACAAATGATTAAGAAAATTATTTAAAAACAGACAACTGTGGACAGATTCTGATGTGAATATATATTAATATAATTACACACAAAGATATGTAATTACCCTCCTTATAATTTTTTTTAATACCAGGGATTGAACCCAGAGGCACCTAATCACTGAGCCACATCCCCAGCCCTTTTGTATTTTTTATTTTGAGACATGGTCTCATTAAGTAGCTTGAGGTCTCACTAAGTTGCTGAGGCTGGTCTTGAACCTGTGATCCTCCTGCATCAGCCTCCCAAGCTGCTAGGATTACAGGTGTGCACCACTGCAAATAGCTCCTTCTAAAATTTTGCAAATGAATAAGCATATTACTTAAAATTTAAGTGACAAAATGGCATCATGATATAGCATATATATCTCACCTAATAAAATATTTCAACCAGTTTACATATATTAGGAGACCTTGAGAATATTTAATATGTGTATTTAGGTGTTAAGGATTACTAAGTGTTAAGATAAAAAATAACCATACTCTAAAGTTGTATAATCTCTGTCTTCCTTTGCAAAGATTAAAATTTAATTTATTTTTAAGGTACATATAACAAACCTCAGTTTAAATCATGTTAGAGTGTTTTAAAAAACACAATATTTGTGCTTGGTTCAGCTACATTTTCTAAAATTATAATAATACAGAATCCATGCTCCTGTGCATGGATGACATGCAAATCCATGAAGTATTCCATATTTTTCATAAAAAATTAAATAAAGATACAAAAATATGCTGCTCATTTTTATACTATAAGGCATTTCTTAAAATATAATAGTTTCAAAATTATGCATATTTTAAAACTATACTTTGATCTTAGTCAATCATCCCACTGCTAATATACATTATTTTATTTGAATTAAACATACCAAATATCAACATTTTAAGAAAATCAAATACTAGTCTTTTGGAAAGTTGTCAAAATGAAATGGTAATTGATATGTTTCAGTTATATTTTGAAGGCAATGAACACAAACATATACTCTTGCTAAACATACTGTTTGCAACAGGAAAACAGTAACGATTTATCAATCATATTAAATTTTATATATAAACCTTTCAACCTGAAAAGAACAGCAATCTCTGCTTGCATTTGCCACTATAAGGGATTAAGCTCAAAGGCCAAGGCTAATGAAGGTAGGACTATGTGTTTCACACAACTTTTGAATTTGCTAAGTATTCTTTCATTCCTAAAGGAGTAACTTTTCTGTTACAGGTGGGCAAGAGAAAATTTGTCAGGTAGAGGGAATTCGAGGGAGGGATAAGGAAAGGAGAGGAGTTCAGGGGAATACAAAGGGAGAGCGTCCATACTCTGCTGGATTGTGTCAGTCAACTCACCATGGAGTTAACAGTTTCCAGGCCCTCTGCAAGGACAGGTGTCACTGTTCCTAGGCAAGCAATAGGTGAATGATGGGAAATGCATGGACATGCCTTGGAGAGACCGAAATACTGAATTGCAGAGTTTTTCTGACTATCTTTATCATTAACAATTTTGCACAAGCCTATTTCACTTTTGAGCCACTCCCTTAGGAATCTTAGATTGAATTAAGGCTACTTCTTACTGAATTGTCATTAGGTGAGGAAGAGAATTTATAATTAGACATTAATGGTAATCATTAATATAGTGTTTTATTCTTAGCCTCATAGCCTAACAAAGGGTCAGATAGACATTTTATTTTTTCCCAAACATCGACTGATTAGTTGGAAACGAGTGAGTATGAAAAATTCAAACTATTCCCAAACCCAACAAATATGTATACATTATGTATATCCATAGACCCAGATTATTTGTTTATTCAACAAACTTTTCTCATAGCACACAAGGTGGCATTTCTAGTACTGTGGTAGAAACACAATGTGAAGTATGGCTTTGCTCTTGAGGAGCTTACAGTATACGTGAGGAGATAAAACATGCACACGTGTGCTCTCAACTGTGAGCATGAGGAGTTAGAGAACACAGTTGTGGGACTGAGTGCGTAAAGCAACACAGGTGTGATTTGTTCCTGCAGAAGCTACCAAAATAAATTTTAAGAAGGGGACATGTGAGAGGATGTTAAAGGGTATTTAGCTAAATACATGCAAAAATGACAAGGATTTTAGTGAAATAGCCAAATAAAATCAAACATAATGAAAACATATTATGAAAAAGTTAAGCTGATTATAGCTAATGTTTTTTTTTTTTTAAAGAGAGAGAAAGAATCAATTTCATTTAGTTTTTCATCTGGTTTTCTTTGCTCTGGCACTTCCTTATGTAGGTAGTGCTGGGGTTCGAACCAACAACCTCACACATGCCAGGCAAGCACCTTAACAGCAGAGCTGCTGCTCCAGCCCCACATCTAATAGGTTTTCACAAGCAAAATGTAATATAAAACAGGGGCTTTGAGTCTGTCCCCCTAAAATTTTAGAGCATTAAAACGAGCCTGCCTCCTTTTACATCATAATTATTAGAACACTTCCCAAACTTTGCAACATGAATGACATTTGGAAGCCATAATTCTGAAAACTGTACTCTCAGAATGCATTTGTAACTGTAAGACATAAAAGGTGATTGCTCATTTCATCTTATTAGAAGCTTTCCTGGCCTCCATAGCAGCGCTCATCTGGCCCCCACTTCACGCTGAAGTCATGCAGATTGGAGTTGACTCTCAATTATACCAAGTCTTTCTCCAAAGATGACAGTCCAAATACAGTAGAGATAAAATACATCAAGGTTTAAAATAGGCCCGTTCAGCCCCAGTGCCGCTTCATCATGAAATGATATAATTCACTGATGCCTCTGCCTAGCCTAACATATGTTCTATTCACAGCCCGCGTCACTCTTCATTTGTAATTATTTCCCTTTTTTTCCCTTACCCTATCTTGTAATACTTTGCTTGGTTGAAGACAAATACTGAGAGGCAAAGAGTATTAGTGTATGATGACCTGTTCCAGGGTGTTAAACCCCTGTCAAGGTTTGATTTTAACATGGGGTATCGATGACAGTACATCAATTCAGGCATCATGTCCTGAATTAGACTATATTAATTATCACTTCAGTGCAATATGCATGAAAATGCTGTTTCATTGACTAAAAGGATCTGACTGAATAAAAATCCATTTCTCATCTGGTTGCTTATGGATAAAGACATTTTTTTCTCTTTGCCTTGGATTGTTCTTTATTAAATATGATTTTTATATGATTGTATGAATAAATTGTCTTACCCAACAACAGAACTGGATAGTTTTAAACAAAGAAAATTTAATGGGTTGTCTACTCTTGGCATGTCTCTAACAACGTATTTATAGTTAATAGTTTAGGCAGATTATTTATAACAATACTGCCAAAAAAAAAAAAAGTTCTTGTTTTTCAGCTTTCATGTGAAAAAGATATTTTCAAATTGTTGCCTCCTTCATTTAAAGGAAATGAAAATTATAACTTACAATTATTTACAGATGATAGAACAGCAACAAGCTCTGTCTGTCAGGTAACAAGCATTTTAAAAGTAAAACTAATATTTTTACTTTTATTTGAAAAGAAGACATCACATGAAGTATTTCAAGGCTACACAAAGTTAAAATTACTCATAAGTTCAACTAACAGACAACTCTATATATGCATACTTCTTAGGAAGACAACTAGATAACAAAAAAAAAAAAAGAAGAAAAACAAAGAAGATTTAATTTTACCACAAAAAATCTATATGTGCTTACAGTTTCTACTAAGTGTTGACATAAATATAATTTTTGGCTTAAAATGGGAATTTAAAAAGTCTTCTTAAATTATATCTTAAAATTATTTCCAACAATATCTCAAAACTAACATTCAAACCTAAATTTAAAATATGAAATTAAGAACCCTAAACCCAGATTTCACTAAAAATGAAAAAAGAAAGCCAAGATATGTTAATATGCTTAGTTGATAAAGTCAGTCCATATATTAGGAATTGTTTCTTCATTTTAATGAAAAGGAAACAAACCAATCACTCTCTTAAAAAATAGGCAAATAAACCAAATGTTTTTAGCTCTAAATCTGTGTTTATTAGTAAATAAGACTCTTGAGTTTACTCCAAAATGGCCTTTTCAGTAAAAACTCTACAAAAAGATCAAGTTTACATTTTGGAGGGGGAATTTTAAAAATCAGAATATGTATTTTTTCACATTAGAATTTGTATTTTTTTCATTATAAAGAAGAGTTAAGGTCCTTTAAAAGGGATGTTCATATTCAAGTTGGCAAGCTAAGTGAGTCATCAGAACTAAAACAATGTGTCCCTATTGTCCTTTCCACTGAGCTTCACAATTATAATGTCATTAATAAAGCATTACATGGGTCCTAGAGAAAGGAGGGAAAGCTCTGGCAACTTGTCCATGCCGAGGCTCCCCAGCATCCCTACCCAACTTGTCTCTAAAAAAAATAGTACAGGAATTTCCAGGGTATTCCGAGTTACCCAATCACCATAGTGAGACCTGAGTACAAAGAGATTCATTATATAGGTGGTAGTCTAATATTTTCATAATTTTAGAAAGCAATTGATATCTCATCATACTCTTTGAATGACAATCACTGAGTTCTGCACTCCAAATCAGACCAGGGTCAGAAAACAGCCCAGATGATGCTGCCTGTTTGGCTTAGAAGATATTCAATGAACCTCATCTTTGCTTCAAGTTTGGGATTAATTTAGAAATTTAGAACATGGGGGAAAAATCTTAATATATTTTTGGTGCAAAATTTGGTGTAGTAGAAGGTGTACTGGATTATGAACTATAAAAAGATACATTCTCAGCTTGTGCATGAGATACATGAATTGAAAACAAGTCATTTTTCTGGAATACAAAAATATAATGCCTGCCTCCCTGCAGCCTGAGTAAGGGATTGTTGAAAGTCAGGGTTCTGATGTGGATAAGACATTCTTTAATTGCAGGTGGAGTTGTTCCTTTCAGCCTGGTAAGAGAGGGAATGCTATGGGAACATGTGGTCCTTGTCAACCATAAAAAAGGCAACAGGAAGATGCTGACCTGGTCAACAAAGATTTCTTACAAAAGTGCAGATCTGAAGACTTGCAGGATCTCATTTAACCCTGCTGCTATTATTTCCTTTTCACCATGGTTTCACAGCCTCAGTCTTTAAATGCTTTCCCTTTGTGCCCTGTCTTTGCTTTCTGGCAAACCAAGGACTTCTCTGACAATAGTAAACATATAGACAATGGGATTTGAAGGAAAGAAAGAAGTTTTCAATTTGAAAATGCTTATTTGAGGAGGCTGGAGTGGTGGCTCAGCTGTAGAGCACTTGGCTGGCATGTGCAAGGACCCAGGTTCAAACCTCAGCACCACATACACAACTAAGTGTCAGAAAAACAAAAACCAGATGAAAAAATAAATAAAATTGATTCTCTCTTTCCCTCTTTCACTCTCTCTTAAAAATATGAAAATGCTTATTTGAGTATTAAATTAATTAAAAATTAAAAATTCTTCAGAACTGAAAATACCCCACCCATGTTTCACCATTACTGAGTTCATAATTCTATAATTACCATGAGATAAAGGATGGTCTGCAAAATCTCACCAGCAGGAAAAATGAAATACATTTGATATTCTGCAATGGATGTAATTTCCTTTATTCCCCAAACCCAAACTCTCATGCATTAATGAAAAGTGACTACATTGTCTATGAACACCCGATACTGTGAACAAGTTTTGTAAACATACCTTAAAATAAGTCTAACTTTAAGTAATATATTCTAATTTTTTACTCCTCCAAAATGAATTCTGATTTGCATTTATGGAAACAGAAACTATCCCAATTACTATTGTTCTAAGATCACCATGTTCTATGTTCTTTATTCTTAAAAATATAAAAGTAAAATTTAAGTCATATTTTTTTTTACTTTGTCATCAAAATTTTGTCTCTACGCCTGTATTTTAATAAAAGAATGACCAATCTTTCCTGATGTGTCACATAGGTCAAACGGCTCAGAGTTAACTTGTAAACCAAATCTCTCTTTCATATACATGCATTCCCCTATTTTAGTGCTATAATAAGGTAAAAAAAAAATCATTGCTTGCAGTGAAAATGGCCTATCATGGACTATGATACCATCAGAATGCAGTTTCATAGCCACCACAATATAGGATTGACATATGACATTTATAAAATGTCAGAACCCCTCCCCCAATTTTTACAGCCTATTCCCCAGTAGGCTTTCAGGATGTAAAATGAACTAAAGGCAACTGTGTGCTCATTAGCTGTGCCACTTCTGATACATTATGTCGATTGACAATGAACCACTGTGATATCAAAGTGCAGGTGTAAAAAATAATAAGGCAACTGCTTGTGTAACAAAATCTCACTAACTGAGAATGTGCAATAAATATGCAAGGAGGCAGTTTTTTATTCATTGAAAATGTGGCATGGTACATCAAACATAAAATCCAAGGAAGGGTTTTGACATGCCAAACTCAATTAAAATTTGTTTTCATGACTATCATCGGCAAGGCTCAGTAACGTATTTGTGAATGTAAAAGGTGATTATGCAAGTATCAAATAGAAGGATCTGAAGATATCAAGAGATGCAGATGGTGCCTGAAACAGCCAACGTCTAACTCCACAATCACCCTTAGTTTTTAATAAGTCATAGAGAACTTGTCATAATGGAAATTGTATTTATACCTGTCTAGCTACCTCCAGATTACTGGAAGAAAATGTACATTACCACCTCTCTATGAACCATCTTCCAACTCTCCAGTGAACTCAAGAGCTTAGTGCTTTAAACAATTCCTAAAGGGAAAAACTTAAAATACTTAAGTAAAATAGTGATAACAACTTGAATAATATGTATATAGTACCTATATGGCCACATGAGTGGGTTTTATACATGGTAACTTTTACTTTGAGGTAAAAAGAAGGAATGTGAGATCCTATTTGAGGGTTATTTTGTGGCAAATTAATGGCATCACTAATTCCCCATGATCAAAAATGTATTTGCATTTTACTGCCTTTGGAGTTATCCAGATTAATAACAAAGGTGTAACATAAATGTCTAAATATTATAAAAAATCTTGAACTCAGAAAATCATAAACACATTGGGAAATAATGTTTAGTTTTATATGCCTTCATCATTTAAACATTGACAAAATGATTTAGTGCAACGAACTACCTAAGTAATATCATATGAAAGAGCATGGAAGTAACATTTATAATTTTTGTGCATGGGATTTTTGTGCATGAGATTGTTTTTATTGTTGTCATTGTTGTTGTTTGTTCGGTACCAGGGTTTGAACCCAGGGGCACGTAACCACTGAGCCACATTCCTAGCCCTTTTTATTTTTTTATTTTGAGACAGGGACTTGCTAAGTTTAGGGCCTCATTATGTTGCTGAGGCTGGCTTTGCGATCCTCCTCCCTTAGCCTCTCAAGTCACTGGAATTACAGGTGTGTGCCACTATGCCCAGCTTCATTAGAACTTTTGATGAATATAAAATATTTTGCCTTCAGATAATGATAGGAATCTTGACTAGACCTAGGCAGATTTAGTATTAAATTCTATCATTTTACTTACTAAGCGCTCAGTTAAATTTGGTAAAGTTACTTACATAAACTATTTGCTTCTCAGTACTTTTAATGGATCATTTTAAGAAAACATAGAGGCATTAAAGGGAAATTATTAAAGATGTCATTAACCATACTGATATCAATCGGTAAGTGCGGCTGTTGTAGCCATCAGTCCTTTCCATAATTTGTTTACATGATTAATTGCCTTAATAATAAGCAAAGAGAGCACAATAGAAAGGATGACTCGCAGTAAGAACTTTCAGACTTTAGCATGCATCCAAATTATCTACAGAGCTGATAACAAAGATGCCTGGGCCCCATTCGTGGTGTTCTGAATTAGGTACATCAAGGCTTTTGGACTGATGTATAGACTCATTCCCTCATGATTTGAAAAAGAATTTAATAAATCTTGTTACAAAATATCAGCTAGATTTTTTTTCAAACTTATAGTTTGCATTCTCTTATTTGCTACTAAAGACAACACTTGCTTCTTTTCATAAAATATGAGGTAGGTGTTGGGGTTGTGGATTTTTTTTTTTTTTTAAAGAGAGAAGGACAGTGAAAGAGAGAGGAAGAGACAGAGAGAATCAATTTTTATTGAGTTTTTCACATGGATTTCATTGCTCTGACACCTAGCTGTGTACATGGGTGCTGGGGTTTGAACCCGTGTACTTGCGCATGCCAGGCAAGTGCCGTAACCACCGAGCCACTGTGCCAGCCCCGGGGGGGGGGGGTTGTGGATTTTGAAAGGGAAGAGAATTATAAAAGATATTCACTGAAACTACTGTATATTTCTAACAATATTCTCTTCCCTGTGTCCAATGGACTGCCACCACCTCGTTATTCTTTCTGACGCTTTAGTCTTGGCTCCCTATCATATCCACCAATTAAGTAAACCCTCCTCACCTTCTATTACATGATGCTCTTTCAAGAGTTATGGTTTTATAACCAAAATTTCAATAAGTTGTTTAATCTATCACTGTGCCCAAAGCCCATCCAGGCTCACTGTGTCCTAGTTCCAATCCCTCTCTCTAGCCTTGTTTTCTTTTCTTTCAGCCAAACAGTTGTGTTCATGGTCTAAAGTACCACAAACTTCTTCAACCTTTTAATCTTTGTTCACATCATTTGCTCTATGCTAACAACCTTCCCTACAAATCTTCACCCGTCTGGATGGTGTTTCATTGTCCCAGTTTCAGGTCAAGTTCCATTTCTTCCCAGATTAAACCATAACCTACTCCTGCCAAAAAGAGAGATTGCCTTCCTCTTGGACTATAAAGAATCCTCTGCCATTTGTCACTTGCTACAGGTTAGATTATATTTTCATTATCTTAAAAATTGTTTTCTGCAAGTTGTATATTGGCCTGTTTTCTGTTGCTGTAACAAGATCCCTGATGCTTGGTGTTGTAAAAATGTTTATTTAGCTTATAATTTTGAAGGAAAAAGAGGATTGTACCAACATCTGCTCATGTTTTGGTAGAGACTCTTTATGTCACATCATAGTTGTGATATAAACTATGTGCCATAGTTGGCAACATGGCAGAAATATATTGAGGATGATCAAATGGTGAGGCAGGAAGGCTGGAGAGCAAGAGGGAGTCAGACCTCCCTTATAGCAAACATCTCTTATGAAAACTAACTGAGGTTCTGTAAGAACAATGTTAATCCCTTCCAAAGGCAGTATCCCCAATGAGCTAAATTATCTAAGCTGAACCTCTTAAAAGTTCTATCACCTTCCTCATTGCCATACTGAGGACCAAACCTCCAACACATGAGCTCTTAGGGGAGAAATACAAACCGTAACCAAACCGCAGAAGATGGGAATGTAGAAAGCAGAACCATTCCTTCCCCCACCCCATTCTTTTTAGTTTTTATAGTGTTTTTTGGAATTCACATTTTTAGGAAATATTTATCTATTGGTATTATAGAGTCCCTTCTTTAGTAAGGTTCTAAGAATAAAATTACTGTTGGTAGACCGAAACAGCTACAGAATCAAAGGGCAGGTGTCTTTTTTAATGCAGATAGCAAGATTTTAATCATTGGAGGGAGGAGTGAATGGAGATTCTGAAGAATATCTTACTAAATCACTCCAGCACTAACATATTTAGGTGTTATTCACGGGAAAATGGAATTAAAACTCAACAACATTTACCAAGGATCTCTGCTAAGAGCAAGATACTATGATCTCTGGTTGTGGAGGGGCAGTCACTCCAGGAATTCCCAGAATCCAATGCAGGGCTTCATATCTATCACAATTGAAAATTCTTTTCTAATCTAAAATAAATTTAAATTAGAATTTAAACTCTTGTGGGAAAGAAAATAATTAGATGCAGCCTCTTCCGTCAAGGTGCTTTGAATCCAGTATTGATTTAAGAGATTAAGCAGCCATTCAGTTACAATACTGAAAGTAAAGTAAAATGTAAAATTTCAGAATAAAATGGAATTTATTATTATCATATTTAAAACACAATTGTAAGGGGAAGGGAGGGATAAGGGAGGGTAATTGGGGGGGCACTCCTGGGGATAATTGCAATATCCAGAATATATACACATTTTACACACATTTTATATTATTTTGTTAAAATCTTGTAAGGTTGCTCAAAAAAAAAACAAAAAACACAATTGTACCTGTAGTCATACAGAGAAACATAAAAAGTCTCTAGAAACAAGATTTTCTACATAAGAAGTACCAAATTCACTGGTGAATAGAATCAGCATTTGTGTTTTAAGATGGGATTATTGTTTGATTTGTTCAGTCAATAAATACCAGAATGAGTACCTGTGTTCACTCACTCATTCACTTGTTCAACAAATACAAGAGAGCTGGCTTTGTGCGGTGTCTCCTTCCATTTGGCCTGAGATCTATTTTGATGCTGAAGCTTAAGAGGTCTTTCAACCACCGCTCGTTTTGGTGAGATGAGAATGAATGTACACCCTTTCCATTCAGGCTCTTTTCCTGCTCCCGGAAGGAGAACTGTTTGCTACAGACTAAGCCATTAAAATTAGATTTAAAGGCAACATATACCACATTTCCAAATTTCCAGCGGGATGCTTGAAACTGGCTCCGTTCATTCTCAGCCACAGCTCGGTGCTGTCCATTCACTCTGTTCTGGTCATGTTCCGGTGTTATTCACGTTCACTCCTCTCTCACCCTCTGTACTCTAGCCTCCTTGACGGTATGTATAATGACACTTTGCATTGTGCCATCCTTGGCAATTAGCACAGTGCTCTGCACCAAGGCATTCAATAGATGTAGTTAAGTTGCTGAAAAAGTTAACTGACTACATGGTACTAAGTGTGCTTGTTGTGATAATGGTAGTGTGGGATGGAAAGACACATAAGACATAGTTCTGCTCCCAAGAAATTTTCATCTTAGCAAAGGAGATAAAACACATACTCGAAAAACTGTAATGCAAAGTATGAAGTGATAAGAGTCACAGAAGTGGTACAAAGGTGGTGCTAAGAGAGTTCGGAGGAGGGAGACATCACTTCCAACTGGTCAGTGTCCAGTGCCCTGCTTGGGGCAGTGAGAATTACAGAATAAAAGAGAGTACATGCCACAACTGGACACACGAACTCAGCAGCTGATGAAAACAAGTGCACAGTTTCTGGTTAAAAACTCAAAGATGCACATATTCAATCTAAAATGAATGGTTTCCTCAGCGCTACATTGTCTGGGAAAGAGAGAAGCGCAGGAGTATCAGAGGGTTTAGGAAAGCCTTCATTGGAACACTCATTGTTGAACCTGACACAGCATGAAGAGCAGACAGAGGCTGTGTTGCCCTGTTCGTGGACAAATGTCCCTGTATGCCTTTAACTTCTGCTTAGGGAGCGTGATGGTGTGCTTGCTGCAAAATCTTGTTACCTCATCCAAGTCTGTGAAAGCCATTTTTCCATGTTTTAACTCACTTCTGACCTCTAGCCCTTATGCCAAATAACTTACATATTATGCTACCCATTTATGAAATTAGATTTAAGAATTTTTAAGGGAAATACTAGAAAGTGCTATAAAAATATTTTGAAAAAATCAGCTGTGTACACCATGTTAATAATCATCAGGAAAAGTCACGGTATTCCTGATCTATCTTTCAGGAAAATAGATAAAATGCATTTGTCCCTGTATTTCTTTTTACTCTCCTTTCCTGTTGGTGATGAGGTACACCTGAAACTTGGCACTGTGCTTGCTGCAGCTCCCAGATGATGAACCTTCACATTCCCAGCATGTTCTTCTTGCTAAAATGGAATCACATACTTCTACTCAATCTGTTTTTGGTTCCTATTTTGAATGGTTTCAAGATGTAGGCTAAGTGTTTCAGTTTTATGCTTTGTCATTGAGATACTTAGAAAAACCAGAGTTCTTATTAATGAGTTAGTAATTTTGTTTATATATGACCTTGTTAATAAGTAGATTTTCAAAATAACTTATTTCAACTTATTAACTTATCATTATCTTTTATTTTGAATGAACATTAAAAAAATGAAAGTAACGTGGTAGAAAAAATGGTACAACATGACCATTTAGCATTCTACAGCAAATTACGTGAAAATAAAACTACTATGGAAGTAATTTTATCTACAACAAGTCATAAGTATTAACTAGGCTAAAGTTATTCCCAGGAATGATGTGGCAAAATTATATCTGACAAACTATTGAATGAGCAGCACATAAAAAGTCTAGTCTAGAATTCTGTTACAATTTGGAAAGATTTTCAAAATCCACTATATGTAATATATATTGAAAGGTTTGTTTGGAAAAGCTTCTTGTCTATTTCATCAGAAAAATCAGACAACCATAAGATTTTCATAATGGGTTCCTTAATTGCACTTAATATGACTAACTATACATGGAAGACATATAACTTCCATGTATTTATACCAAAATATCATGAAAATTTTAGTGCATATTGAAAATATGCAGAGTCTACTTTTGTTTTGCAAAATTGTAGAGAATTTGTAAATAGCAAGGGTGACCTCCAGTGTGCAAGAGGTTTATGCCATTGCAGTTTTTCAGTCACAGAAACCCCATTGGCCTACTCCAGTTCTCAAAAATGCTAACAAGTGGAGAGGGAATTTTCTATGTCAAAATGAGTTTGTAAGTTCAAAGCAATTACTTTGCTTTTAGTTTTGTTGTTGTTGAACCTTATGGCATTGTTTGGAACCTAAAAACACAAAGAGCACAGGAAAAGAACCTACGACTAATAGAAATTAGAAAACTATTTTTCTTACATGTGATTTGGTTAAGACGTATGTTCATTAAGAAAAAGTTGAATTTACAGTTTTTGAAATTAAATTAAAAAGGGCATTCTTTACATGTCTCACACTGCCGCGCAAATGGTAAAATTGCCTGACATAATTTCTACACACAGATACTGACACTTATACCAAATAACAAACTAACACCATCCAAAACTGAACCTAAAAAGCTTTTTAGAAAGTCTCCCACATCAAAAGCTGTTCCCGGTAGATAAAATTTCATTTTATGAAAAGCTAATGGCTTGCCACATTGTATGATATAATTTCTATTTGTCTCTAATCTCAACACAATAAAAACTATTCACAAGAAAAGAAAAAGCATGATGCTTTCCTTACAAGCCAATCCAATATCACTCACCTCATCTCTTAGACGCCAGATAATACAAATCATCTCAAACTACCAGGGAATTTTTCTTTGCAGATTTTATTTTTATTTCTTCACTTGGTGAACAACTGAAACTTTGAGGGGAATGAGGTTGCTTTTCAAAAGGTTTCCTTAGTAAAAACCTCCAGTGCTGCCTTAGCTAACCAGACCACACAAAAGATCTAATTAGATGGGTGCCCACCAGAGCTCTTGCCTGTCAGAGTCAGTGTCACTCTCCGTTTGGCACATCTACTTTCAAAGGTCTATGCCGTGGACGTTAAAAATTTGCTTCAGGCCGACTCTTGGCATAAAAGGTATAATGCTGAGAATGAATTGCTTTTTATGAATATTCATAACAATCAGTGTGGGCTTCTTAAGTTCCCTTAAGTTAAGGGAAAAGTATAAATAACTGCATGTGATGTGGCTTATTTGTGCAGTCTATAATATACATGGTGTGTGTATAAAAGGTTTATTGCTAACAGAATATAACTAATGAATTATTTAAAATTCACATTGGTGTGAATATGTTCTAATTTTAATAAATTGTAGATTATGAAATTCCCAAGTATGGTATAATCTAAGAAATGATAATTATTCCTTCGGACTTGTTACGATCTATCGTGTCAAGAGTCTGTAAGCTACCTGCTAAGAAATGCCTGAACAGGCCTTGACATGATGGGTCTTAATGGCTCCAAAGGAGCCATTATTGTCTATTGTGTCAATATTTTGTGTGCTAAAGAGGATCCACAGAAGATTTCTAAACCAGGCCTTTGCATATCAGTCAGTAATGATGACTCAATCTATTATGTCAATAATATGGTGTAAAAGTCATTCTCTTGAATTTACACAATTAGAGTTGTAGGCATATTTTGTCAATGATCTGCTGAGAATACTCTGAGTATTCTCTCTGATCATTCAAATATCAGTATGATATTTTTCATTACATAATTTGTTTTTGAATGCAGTTTTAAATGTGGCAAACTAATACAATAAAAAGTGTGCAGGGAAAATTAAATCCACCTGATCAAATCATTTTCAAAAACTTCTCTTTAAGTCAAATTAGATTCTACAAGACCCCCCAAAACATTTTAGATAACTTTGTAAATAAAGAAGATACCATTTACTTTCTTTCCTGAAGGACATGGATCAAAACTATTAAAGCAGCTTTGACCTTAACTCTCACTCATACACGTAGAAACCACAAGGGCTCAATGCAGAAAGTACATAAGTACCCGTTTCGTTCTACATTTTCTAACCAAAGGAGGAAAAAAAAATCAAGGTCAAATATCAGATTTTGTGTTTATGTTCAAAGGTCATACAATGAATGATAATTTATTAAAAAGTGTTAGGATTGAGACATCAATCTTGGAATGATGGTTCTATCTTTAAATACTAAAAGTTATCGAGTAGTGCTTGTTAACGGAGGTTGCCATAAAATAATATGTAAGCAAGAAAAGGCATGATAAAGTATTAAATTATAACCCAACCCAACTCTTTCAGATCTACATTTTAAGGCTTGGGAGAAGACAGTAACTTGTATGGCTTAATATGAAAAAATTGATTTCTTATCATTTGTTAAAAACCTATACTGGCAAAATGCCAGCTATATTCATGCACCAAGTTGAAGATTAAGAATTTTTTAAAAATATTATCAAGTGCCTTACATTTAAAGAAGGAATTCCAATAAGATGTCTCCTTTTGTAATTTTATACAAATGGTTCAGTATCCTAAAAAGTGGATATAGTGCTCTTTTGTGTATTGATTTTTAAGAAATACTTTCTCAGATGTGTCAGACATGCCTAGATTTTTGAGTATGAGAGTTGTTTTTTTTTAAATCTTGGCTCTGTTCTTATAAAGCAATGTTTTGGCAAAGTCGGCAAGTTCCTTAAATGAAGATTTTTTTTCTCCCCCTTCTAGGTATCAAGAGACCATTTTAATTCACTCACCAGCTAAATTCTCAAAGGGACTGGTGTATATGGTAACATAGGAGCCAATATCCTAGCTATCAGTTTTCATACAGTCTAGCTGGACCTTTACATTACGGCTGCCCCACATTTATTGTTCTTTCATTGCATCTGTCAGCATTTCCTGACAGCGCATTATGGAGCACATGGCTACAAAGTCAGTATCAATCAGCCCACGATCATGCAGATATAAGTAGCAGACTATTGATAATGGGCCTTAAATCAGATCATCATGGTTTAAGCATAAGATTCTTAAAAGGCAGCAATCTCGGGGGAACTCCTACTTGCCTGCACCTGTTAAAAGAAAAACCCTACTAGCCTGTTTTTCTACTACCTATCACCTCAACTTCTGTGAAGGAAAAAAATGGATCTGTTAAATACAGATAGAAAAACACCCTGTAACAGATTTCACCATGTAAAATGAAGCATGAAACAAAGGCAGCAATTAATACAACTTTTGGCTCTATCTCTTCAAATAAAAATGTGCAAAAGCAATATATACTATCTCCCTTTACACTAATGAACCAGCCTCCTGAGCCCCACATACACCTCACATGGAAAACAGCAATTCTGTTGTGCTTTGGCAATGTCTTACTTCAAAAGCATTTCAACTTGATATGGCCATTTAACAAGGAAAGTATGAGAATTCGTAGAGTTTAGAGGTATGCTATGCCGAACTCAAGGCACTATGTTAAAAACAAAGGCATCTAATTTCTCTCAGACATAAATAATAAAACAAAACAGGAGTTGCATGCAAATTTAGAAACATAAAATTTAAGGTGATAAACAGAATGGAGGCTGGCTTCTTGTTTAGTATTCCTTAGTTATCACCATAATTGCTGCATGTCTGTCATCACTAGCAAAAGAAAAAAGTGTCTTTCTCAGCTGCTCCCCTGCTTGTTTTGTTCGCTGTATTCTTGTAAAGTGGGAGAAAATAAGTGTCATTTAATGAATAGTGCTATTCTTTGTCTGACAGCTTCATATCTGTTAGGTGTAGGAGGCCTACTACTTTCTTTTTCTGATAATGTTTTTGACAGTGTGCTAAATTCCTCCCCCAAAAGGCCGGCGTGTATATTCTGCTAAAAGGGGCTTCATCTCTCCTGAATGGGTGCCCTCTTTTAACCCCCTTCAGCTTCTGTTCTTACATTAATTGAGCTGATCAGATTGAGCATATGAATTTGTCTTTGATGTATTCGTATGTTTAGTTGACGTTGCTCTCTCTCTCATTGGCAGCGGACAGAGCTCTCAGACAAATAGGACTGTTGCCATGGTAACAGGCAATAGCTAGGGATCTCTTGAAAAATATTTTTATTTCAAAATTCAAACTGGAAAATTCTCACTGGATATGGTTCTCAGTTCTAAACGTGTCATATCTAATGATGAATGCAATTAGGAATCCCACCAGTGTTTTAAATAATAAATTAGCCTAATTTTCTAGGCCTGGCATGATGACATACAAATACTAAAAAGGCGTCTTCTTTTTTAAAATCCATGACAAAGGACTTATTAATGACTTTTGTTCTTAGGATTTCAAATTAAAACGGATGGTAGGCTAATGATAGCGTTTTCTATCTGCTGAAAACCAGAGGCCTAGAGGTAAACTTATTTTTTTTTAAAAGAAAACACTTTAAGCTGCTGTGATATTTGTTTTTTTCATTAAAAAAAAAGCAGGTGTAAAGATCCTTCTATAAATGTTGAATGCTATAGCAGTTGGCAAATCTCAGTGGATAAAATAATGCCCATAGCCATTTTTAATTACTGAGCATGAGAAAAAGGGATGGACGGTGAACATAAGTTTTATAGACTACTATGATATTATAGTGGTGGGGCTTTCAGGTTCTTACTATGTTACTTAAAATACAAAGAAATAAATACTTTGATCTATCATATAGATTATAGTTATATTTTAAAACTTAATTTATTCATGACCACACAATCCAGTTGTATTATTTATTGTTTCCCCCATCACACCATGTGGGGCTTAGAGAACAATGAGAATCACTGTACAGTTGGACGGAGTCAAGGATCTGACATAATGTGTAATCACATTACAGTGAAGGTTATTATAAACAAACCAATTTTTCTGTTCCTTAAACCTTATTTTTAGCATTGTTCAGTTCTTTTCTATCTATTAGTCACTCTGTTATATGTCAAAATTCAGCACTCAACTTTTTGATATTAACTGACAAAGTTGACACGTTCCTTAATTTGAGTGAAAGTCAATATGATAAAATCAAACAAATTTGGATTTGTCTAAAGGAAGCTGATCTTAATTCTTAGAATGTCAGTACAAATCAATGAAAAGAGTGGTTAAATTAAATCCAAATGGCGATGAGTGCCTATAATACAAGTCTTCCCTTGTTACGTATGGTTTTATATTGCATATACAAAAAAGTTTGTGCTGAAGGCAAAAGAGAGCTAAAAAGTTAAAGCTCTGACATGAGCAGTTGTGAATTTCTATACTTTAATACTTTCATATAATAGTTTTGTTAGTATGATCTAAGTAAAATATAATTATTACAAGTTTTTTCTAGGTTATGCTATTAAACCACATATCTTCTAAAATATATAAAAAAAATAAAAATTAACAAAACATCACAAACTTATATGAAACACTGCAGGGGACCACCCCAGAACATCTCAGCTTCTGTTGGTAAGGGAACATTTCTCCCCCTTATCGCCAACCAATTTCATTAAAAAAAATAAAAATCCAGAGTGGAGACAGGAAATCTAGATCCTCTCAGAGTTCACCCATGCCAGTGGCCTCCTGAGGCACCCTCTGAAGGAAAGCACATGGGCACACACCTCACTCCCTCTGGCGTCCAAGAGTCACAGAGACGGTCACTCTGATTGAAGACGCCACACCTTCCTTGTAAGGCTTTAGTTGTTCCTTTCAGTTGAAGTGGTGTGTTATCTTTGCATTCTCTCAGAGTTATTACAAGCAATTTTAAAGTTTCTTTACTTGGTTTTTTAAAAATGTATGGCACAAAAGCCAAAACACATGATGAAGGTGTTAGCTACGGGGAGGAAGGGACATTTTAGATGCATGCTGAGAAAAACCATCTTACAGCCAACAATTGATTAAACATTCCTTCAGACCTCTATCAAAAGCCATTTTAAAAAGTACCTCACTTCATTTACCCTACACCTTATGACCTTTGATAATAAGAGATATGACAAACACTGAAGAGAGAATAAGAATGTTTGTTTCTTTTTCCTGCTCCTGTATTAGTGAGACAGTTTCATCTCGCGGTCATCAACACCCAAAGTGGGGAGGAAGTGAACTCATGTGGTTCTTTATCCTACTGTCCATACTCTCTAGGCTCTGAAGTCAACCCCCAAGGTCTTCCAAGGTCTGAGCCACTTCCCTGATGCGACTAACTTTTCAGAAGCGATGGAGTACCACATTGCTATGTTGGGTTGGAAAAAGAAAGCCCTGCTTTGAAGTATTTAAAATACTGTGGAAATACAAAGCATGGTGATGCCAGTTTCTTTTCTTGCTCAGCTTTGCACAGAGCTTCTCCAAATACAGAGTGGCTCATTGACTTTGGCGCTCAAGGCTTAAATCGGCTCCATGGAGTCCAGCAAGCCAAAATGAAAGCTAAACACACACGTTGTTACCAGAGTCTGCAGCGTTCCACAACTCCAGGGGTGTAACTTAAAGACAATTTACCACAGTAAATATAAAATAGATTTGGAGTCAGAATGACAGGGTCAGACATTTCTCACTAGCACCCAGACCTTGAGTGACCTCCCTGAGCCACAATTTCTTAATCTATAAAATAGGGATCAAAACATCAGCCTTTCTCCTATGTGTGGAATAAAAAATATGAAGGTGGTTTAAAATATAGAGAGTACACTTGATCCCATATTCTATGTATTTTAAAAATTACAATCAAATATTGATTTTTGCTATTTAAGTTACATTTCTCCCTAAAATTTTCAAGTTTGTTCTTATTAGTCATGGCTAACTGGTCTTATAATGCATCATGTTAACATCTGAAACAATAGATTTTAAAAGCACTTTGCTTCTTCATGAAAGGTTCTTTGTTTTATAAAATATTTAACTTAAAAAAACCCCAAATGCCTAATTCCTATATGCCAATTCAATGGAATATGCTTTTTGAATCATTGATTTAGAAAGTAAGAGAAATTACCAAGAATTAGTCGAAGGCAAACATTAAATGTTCTATGACTTAGTAAATTATAATGAAAACTAAGAAACATATAGAACAATTTGTTCTGATATAAAATTTCTAATTTGTGTATTTCAGATAATTTAAATACAGACTTATTCAGTAATTAGGTCTATTTTAGATTACATATAAATATTTAGAGCTCTACATGTATTGGATAGAAAGTTCAGAAGGATGGTTGTAAATACATAAGGCAGGTCTTCAATTTTAAGTGGATTATATTGTGAAAGTTTATTAGTCAATCACTTATTAAGAACTTGGGATAAATTTTATCACAAAAACAACATCAATATGATGCAGTGGGCCTGGGCTGCCTCAGAAAAAAAGGTTCATTGGAACTATAGTTTACCGTAGAGATTAGTTACTATACATAAAAAAGAATTTTCTATAGAAAATACACACCTTCGCTTGCTAAAGCCAGATTAGTGACCTCATGCCCTTCCACCAATGACAGCAGAATTGGAAAGGGTGCTACAATTGTTTGAGCTCTGAAAGAGCAGACAGCAGATGCAAATTCCTTCTCTGTTAGAGGAAAAACCAGACTCAAAAGATCAGGAACAGGAATAAAGAACGAAGGTAGAGACGTGGTACATAAGAGAGGGCCAATGATTATTAGCCAAAATAGCATTAAATATAGGAAGTAGGCACAGTGGGACTTATGGGCAGTGGGAAGAGGTTGAGGAGGTAGGACAGGCTCTGGAGTATTGGAGTGAGGCAGCAAGGTGGGTGGGAAAAGGACAGGCCTAAGAAGGATGCTTTATTCCTAAGTCTGCCCCTTCCTGTTCCTACAAAGCTTGTCCTGGGTCAGCCCTAAATCAACCCTAGGGGAAAGGGGAACCATCTTGAGAAACCAGGTACAAGGGAGGTACAGTTTTGTAGATGGTAGTTACCAGGACTGACACCGACAAGAGGAAAAGGAAAGGAAATAAGTCTAAGTGTGGTGACTGAAATAAGTCCAAGTGTGGATGGCTGAGGCCATGAGTGGCTGGGACTGCTTCTGATCTAAGTGAGGCACCAGGGAGATGGACAGAAGCACTTGGTTGCTCACTCCCTCCCTGAGAGCTTCACCTGGTGGCACATTCTCTTGGTTTTCCTCCTACTCCCCTGGCCTCTTTGTCTCAGTCCCCTAAACAGATCCTTCCCCTTAACTAGATGTTAGAGTCCCTGAGCCTCAAGCCTTAGCCCATGGTTGCTGATCAGTTCCATCATGACTCATGAAACTGATTACTGCCACACTAATTCCAACCCCAATGACTTCTCTGATTCCCATATTAACATGTCCATTTTCTGTTCCTCGAGGTGGCTTAAAACCACATCAAACATAGTAACTCCAAAAGAGAATTTCTGATTTCCCTCCCTGCTCTCCAAATAGTCTTCTGTGTTTCCTTATCTCAATAAATCACACCCTCATTCACAGAGTCGCCCAAGTGAACAGCCTGGAAAATCTACCTGATATGTTTGTCTCACACCTCACTCTCAATCTCTCAGTAATCCTTTCAGGCTCAATTTTTCATATTGTTCATCTCTGTGTCTCCAAAAGAGACGCCAAAGTCCAACCACTTCTTACCACCACCACCACCAACCTAATTCCTCATAGGACAATTGCAGTCTCCTATCTCTCCTATTTCCACTCTTTCAACCCCTAGACTCTATTCTCACAGCAATCAGAACAGTGTTTGAAAAGTGTATGTGCAATCGTATCCCTTTGACCTCAGCACACTAAAGATTTGCTGTCCCACAAAATCAGTCTTACTCCATGATCTGGCCTCTGCCACCTTCCTCTTCTTTGTCTCTCACCTCACTCATTTAGCTACCGTCACAATGGTCTTGTTCTTCCTAGACAATGTGAAGCTTGTTTCTGTTTTTGAACAAAACAACACATGACATTCTACCTGATGTCACACAAATATCTCTTCCATCCATGGTTAGCAGGGATTGAATTTGGGGTGCTTAACTGAGCCATATCTCCAGATCTTTTTATTTTTTTATTTTAGGACAGGGTCTCCTAAGTTGCTTAGGGTCTCACTAAGTTGCTAAGGCTGACTTTGAACTTGAGATCCTCCTGCCTCAGCCTCCCCAGCTACTGGGATTATAGGCATGCACCACAATGCCCAGTTGTCTGCTCTCTTTTGAGAATGTAATCTTTATGAAGGCAAAAATTTTATCCAGCTTGCTTTGTACACACCCAGCCTGAAATAGTAAATACTCAGTATCAGTATTGTAATTGCTCACTTTGACACCCCAAACCTTTCATGTTTTACTATAAAAAATATTGGCTATTTGCATTGACACATAAAAATCATGTTTCACAAAGGAAAAAATGATATTGTGCATAGAATTTAGCCTGTCTTTCAGAACATAATTTGCAATATTATTTCTCTTACTGTGATTTTCAAAACCAGTTGGATTTTTCAAAAGCAGTTAATACTTCAAAGTACCTTCTGGAATTATACTCCAGGAGAGAAAAGAATGAAAAACTGACAAATTCTTTACTCTTCTATTCTACAAATGTGTTCTGTGATTTAAGAAGTAATTATGTAACTCTTCCTAGTGAGATTTTGTTAAATATTTTACTATTTGACAGCTTGTGTCATAGTTTTTCACATGATATGGGGAGTTATGAAACAAACTATAAATGGCCTACAACTATGATCGAAAGAAGCAATTACAAGGGCAAAGAGTTTAGTTAAATTAATGCTTTAAATGCCCCAAACAACTGGCTATATAACACAAAGTATTTCTGAATAAATACTGAAGTCTTTCAAGGGTTGCAAAGTACAGGGCTGGCGCAGTGGCTCAGCAGTAGAGAGTGTGCGTGGCATGCATGAGAACCCAAGCATCACATACACCACTGGGTGCTGGAGAAATAAAAACCCCATGAAAAAATAAATAAAAATGGATTTTCTCTCTCTCTTTCTCCCCGTCTCTCTTAGAACAAAGTGAATATTTCCTTTATTCATACTGTATACAAAACTTAATAGCTATTAAGAAACATTTTTTAAAAATATATAAATATAGTAATAAAATAACTGATATTTATTGTGCTTGCTTTGTGCCACATACTAATTAGAGTTCTTTGATAAATTCATCGAATCCTTGAAATATCCTTACAGTATAAGTCCACTATAGAGATCAGAAAACTGAGGCATTGAAAGGTTGGTTGTCCAGGGTCACACAGGTAGACAATGGCAGAGCTGATATTTGAACCCAAGCAATTTGGCTCCAGAACATGTGAACTTAACTGTCATGGAGATATACCACATGCAAGGTTCCTAGAAAAGCAAGGTTTTAATCATAGAAAATTGTTGTAAATGATTGTTACTTATGGAATCTTATTTTTAATCTTGTTTCCCTACAATGCACACCTTACCACACAGATATTATTTAAATGGGTCTTACATAATTTGAAAGGGTCAAAAGTGACATGAAAATTTCAAGAGGCATGTCAGTCACGAATCCTGCCTTTAGGGTCTTGAAGACTAAATTATTGTTACCATTTTCCCTGATTTCCTTCACAATGGAAAAGTAGAAACCCAATAAATCAGAAAAACTTTCAGATTTTTAAGATCCTTTTCAACAGAACAATACGCATGTTCCAAACCGAATCAGGCACTGATTTTTTATTCATAGACTTTTAATATCTTAAATTTCTGTGTTGTTGATATGTTCTTATTTTTAGGTAGATAACCTAAAAAGTCCAATGAATAATAGTTTGCAATAACGTAGAGGATGCCCAAAAACTAGAAACTGAATCAAGGTTACCCATATATAATCCAACTGCCAAATATAGACATCCATTAAAAATATAGGCTAATAAGTTTAAGAAATCATTATAACTGTCTATATGTTAGATTTGTCCAATGCCCTGCATTCTACAGGCGAGCGTTCCACTCCAGCTGTAGCAGTAAAATTACTGAAACTGTAATTCTCTTAATATTTAAATAATATATTAAAATTTAATTTTCAGCACCTGGAAGAATCTGTTTGTGTGCCAGCAAATGAGGTAGCTGGGCCTGGAGCTCCTATACATAGGGGACTAAAAAACAACCTATCACAAATAATTACTAAGCTAGAGCAGCTGTAGTCACCACGGTAGTCATTTAAAAACCAGGTCAAAGTTGTTCCAATTCTTTTCCATTTTCAAGATAACCTGTACATAAATCCTGTAATGCTTATCCTTTTCTAACTTCCTTGTTTTGCAAATCATTTATTTTTACGGATCATCATAGATTAAGGTGGAAAGTGTAGCAAGGGCATCTTGTGAATATTTTGGGCATAAAAGAAATTAAACTCTTGATTTTGATTTTCAGGTTTTTAAAATGCCTTACATGATTGTATGAATCCACAAGCATATGTATTTGTTAAATCTCTTTGCAGGAAGAATTACATAGGCCATGAACAAACAAACAAACTAAACTGAAGCCTATTTACTGTTTTATGTATATGGCTCTCCAGCACACCCTGTGTATGTAAAATATGAGCCCAAATATAGATACACACATATATCATTAACAAAATATTCTTTTATATTTTTTTTCCAAATCATGATGCTATCTGGTCCATGTACAAAAAATATAAAAATTATAAGTTTTTCATTTATTAAATATAAACAAATAACTGGGGGACAGAACTAGCAAACTGAAGATTCAAAAACATTTTATATACTTCCACTCACACCTACAAAACCAAAATCCTCTTAAAGGTATCTCTTAGGGACACAATTTCTAAGTTCAGAAACCTCTCTGGAATTCAGTCTCTCAGTATTCCTAATCTATTCACTGAGAAACAAAAATATGAGAGAAGGGATATTTAAGATTTTCTGTATCAGTTTAGTGAGATTCACATGGCTTAACCCAAAAGCTTCAGACAAAAAGAAAATTAATTTGAAAAATATATTTAAGAAAAAGATGGCAGTGGCAAAAAAAAAAAGAAAACTCTCCTTTTAAACAAAATTTAATTAGTTTGAATTATTTTCAGATTTCCAATTAGATTCTTGGACATCTAAATGTCTGTTTTTGGAAAGTGTCTAATGACATCCTATACCTGATATTTAGAAAGACAATAAATTAAGATATTTTGTTGGAAGGAAAGATGGGAATTAGGAGATAGGAAAAAAAAATCTACCAAGAATTTATAGACTATTACCTTCAATCACTTTGATGCAAGTCATTCATACCACCACCAGGCTAACAAGACATCCAATTTACTAAACAATGAATACTGAAAATACATTTAAAATGTACAAATGACTGTCCAAAGAATGACACTGAAAAATATTAAGTAACAGCTCTACCTCAAGATAAGCCTCACCATTAAAGAGTTTTAATGAAGAGAGCCTTCAAAGGCTAAATCAGGAGGCATTGATTAGATTGCCTCTAACTTTGTGTTTTGACACCTTCGTCTTTCGTGGCATTATATTGTCTCTGTGCATCTTACAAAGGAAGCATTTTACTAGGCCCACACAAGAACAGGAGACAGCAACGCTTATAAAAGAGACTGTCAAGGGTGTGAGCCAAAATGGGTCTCATTTGGATTTCAAGTGAAGAAAACTCCTAATGCATTTCATTACAATGTATGTGAACCTCTGAAAAGAAGGATGGATTGGGATTCTCATCCCTATTAATTTATTGAAATGGATTCAGCTTTTTCTTGTATATCAAGAGAGACCATGTGTTTCAAGCAAGGTAACAATATTATAGTTCCAATAACCAAATATGCTATGATTCAGTATGCCCTTCTGTGAGATAAAGAGGATGCAATTTTCTTGATAATTGGGATTTGAGTTTAAAAATAAATCCTACAATAGCAGGGCAACAAATAAATATTCTTTGTTACTATCAGTTTTAAAGATATGATCAAGCTGCTACACAACACAGGGATTGATTCAGTCTTTGTTACCAGAGCAGGCTTTTTACCATTTGAAATCCTATTTTTTTCCCTTACTACTGTCATTCATACATTGACTTTTTATTTCATTGAGGAATTGTAAGTATGATGTAATTAGGATGCAATGAAAGTCATATTACATTAAAAGGTAGTGAAATGAGAATTAGAAAAAGTCACAGCATTTTAAGAGCTGGTACTGTATAGTGTACCTACCCCTTCTTCAGAAGAATGTCTAGTCATCAAAGTACCTATTAGGTAATTCACAGTAAATAAAAAAATAAAAAAGAAGGAAAGCACTTATATTTGACTATTCTCCAACTTTATTAGAATGCTATCTACCATTCAAAAGATTCCAATCCCTAACTACAGAGAAATGCCATGATCTAATGCACTTAGACATCCCAAATAATTTCATAAATCCACAGGATTGCAAATATAAGACATATGCTCTCATTGCTCTTTAACACCATTAACATTTAGAGATGATTGATTATGTTACACCAATAACACTCAGTGAATTCAAAGCTGATCTATTTTTTATGTAAATCATACAACCTGCTAGTCAAATTAAAGGTTAAATATACATAAAGTCTTAGAATAAAACACAGATAATCTTTCACATAGAACATGGACCCATGATACACATAGTCAAATGTAAGAGGAACCACGGATTCATAGGTTGCCTACTAATTAAATCCAGAAAAGCAGCATGAGTATGTCCTCCTTATGTTGTTATACATTTAATTCCAAATGGGAATAATATATCCACAGCCAAGAAGAATTACAAATTGCAGCTAGAAAACACAATTGGTAATAAATGTACATTTATAAACTTGAAAGGAACTCTCTATAAACAAATTCATATTTATCATTTAAATTTCCCATGGATGTGACTATAAAAATAGGTGTACAAAGGGTACATATAAATCAAATATTCAGCATGTGTACATACATGTTGATATATGTATGTAAGCACATGTTCTTTAAACAATAGAAATATATTTACAAAAATTCTAACAGCAAATCCCAATTAACTTTAGTATACAATAATTTTTATAAGAAAGTTTATATATCCCCTTGGAATATATACAATAGAGGGATTTTTTAGTGAATTATAATTAAATTAGAATGATATATGTTTCTTATTTTTATCTTGACAGTTCTTGTATTCTCAAGCAGAGCCCATTATACACAAATATATAGCAGGTTACTTGTTGAATAATGTATTTCAAGTACTTAAAATTACCGAGGAGTTGCCTAAGATCTATACACATGAATACATATTTTGGCCTTAATTTTTATTACTGCATTGAATATATGAATATGTTTTATAATCTACTTACAAAGCAGTTAATATCAGAGTTTTTGAGGATATAACAAAGGTAATAATACTACATTTATGATATAAACTTTATGGCATTATGAATAAAACTGACAAGTATAAAATTTGATCCATAAAATAAGTGATATACTTATGTTAATTCACCTTTTTAAAGATATTATGTGTTGCTCCATTTTTTTGACAAGGCTTCCATTCATACTAGAGACATGTTGAAAAACACTATATTTTCTCTCAATAAGGAAAATCACTTTACTCACTATCATGCTTGTTCTGTCTCAATATAAAATCAATCATCAAATGCTTGCTTCCAAGTTTTACTTGTTAAACTGCCAATTTATGCATACAGTTTGGCTCAGCAGAAATTTACTCAGCACCATTTCTTTCATTATTATAATTTTGTACATCTCATAAAATGCTTTACACTTAGGGGGTAGGGAGAGTTACGAAAGTTTTCCTGTGCTTCTGTGAAGCATTTAATGTTATAGTTAAACTATAGTAGTAGGATGTAGCTCCAAATCATCAATTTTAAAGGGAAAGAAAACCTATGTCGTTTCTGTGGTTTTTTCAGAGTAATAAAGGCCTGATTGATCCCACTGACTAAGGCAATTGAATCGGTTGTCTAAATGGTAGTAACGTCAATGTCAGATATGTGGTTATCTTTTCATCTTGGCCCATTCTTGAATGTAAAAATCAAATGTTTGAAGGACATTTCACTGACCTGTTATGGCCTCTGCAACTCTCAAATACAATACTGGTATTCCTTATATAAGTGCCACATTTTGGATAAAACTCGCTTCATCAATGATGTCTTTGCGACATCTGGCGGTCCTTAGGATATATAAAAATTACTTTTTTGTTTTTCCAAATCTATCAGTACTTGAAATTCCAGTCCAAAAGCCTTTGATACCCCCTAGCGGGGGCACAAAAGCACTCTGGCCTGTAAACTAAGATGTGGACTACCATGAATCCATATGGTGCAAAAGGTCACAAATCTTGAGATGTGGTGACATCATGACAATAAGACACTTTCTAGACAGAAGCTGACCCATTTTGAATATAAAAAGGACCCTGATCACATGTTCCCACACATTTAAAACCATAGAGAAAAAAGAAATATGCTAAGTGCTCCATGCCGAAGCTGAACACTGGTGCTTGAGGGTACCTATAGTTCTCACATTTAAGTAATACCATGTTCCTTAAGATTGCTTTAATGATCTAAGAGCTCTGTTTTTTATAAGTTGATGCTCAGTAAATGTTAATAAGAGGCGAGAAGTGGCTGAATCACGGGAAGCATGTCTCCATGCACTCTTCAGTTGCTTCTTAAATTATTAATCCAGCCATTCTGAAACTTGCTGTACATGCTCCTGCCTTTATTTATATTTCCAGGAATGCATAGGACTTGAATATTACTTTATGCAGAAGGAAAAACCTGTCCTTTGGATTTTTACTCTTGTTCTCAGGCAATTCACTTTGAGCAAAGGGGAAGAAAGGGGGGAAGAAAAACCCATTTCTATCTTTTCATCACCCTCTCTATAAGCATATTTGCTGTCCACACTGAAATATCATGACTTTGCTAATTCTTTGCTCAGTAGCAGGATAATTACATGTGCTACACAGCTGATTCTTCATTAATTCGGAATCTTGGTGAAGTACATTTGATGGCAATAAGGTCAAATATAAATTCACAGTGCTGATTCCCTATTTTCAACCATCTTTTCAAATATTTGCTTAAAAATCTGTTATTTTGGCTATAAGCAAATACTTTCAAGAGCTTTTCTAGAGAGAAAATACATGCTTTCTAGATTTGACTTTTGTAATAATGTTTAATATGTTTCATTTCTGATTTTTTAAGCAATCAATAGTTTATAGGCAGTCACTGTAATAGTAGATTTGCCTCTTCTGACACAGTAGCAAAATTTGCTGTATTTATTAAGCATTCAAAGATACTTTACGTATGGTAATTGAATCAATTCATTCTCATATGTATATAACAAAACTAACCATGTAGCAATGAGTTCCAAATTATTTGCAATTGTAAAAAGTTAATGTATCTTATAAAGTTCTCAGATGTCTTCCATTATCTACATATTGCTTTTATGGTGGTAATAATTTCCTGTGATAGTATCTAGAGACTAAAATGTGAAATTAATATATACATCTTTTAAAATGATTTCACTTTATCCACTTAAATAACACAAGATGATAAAGAATAATAAAGCGAATAGAGATTGATATTGCATCCTCTTCTTGTTTAAAAGGATCTTGATTAAGAAATCAGTATGATACAAAAAATTTCAGTGCACATTGATTTGGAAAAGAAATAGGAGGAATAAAATAAAATGATCCATTATCACTATATTATGTGGTAGCACTTGAGAATACAATATATGGTTTGATAAAAAATAAACTACACATTATAATACATATTGGACAAAATAATGGCATTTAGTCAAATACTATTTACTTACCCAAAATGCACTTGGCATAATAAAATAAACATTACATTGAACACTAGAAAAATATGACCATGGACATACCTTTAAAGTAATATATAACTTAAATCTTTTCAAGTGTTGAAGGAATACTTTTGATTTAAGTTAATATCAGCTATATAGTCTTCCTTTCTATAATTAGGTATTAAACTAAAAATATGTTTTAAATATGACTACACCTGTAGATATAAAGAAATGTAGTTATAATTAAAAAACAAATTGGTAGGGTGTTATAAGAAATATGCAACTTTCAGGATGGACACAAAATATTATTAAAGTGCATCCTTCCCTCAAGACTCAACACAAAGAAACGGAAATTTTGTTACATTTTCTAAGTATTCGCTAAAGTTATTTTGTTTTCTAAAGGTCATCTTGGAAGCAGCAAAAAGGAGAACAGACATAGAAGGATTAAGAAAAATGTGAAAATAGAAATAAACAATCAACTAAAGATGAAAGATTTTAGGTATGAAAGACATTGAAGGAGATCCAACATAAGCATAATTGGTGTTCCTAAAGAAAAGAACCAAACAAATGTAATTGTGGAAATATCCTAAGATATAATTTAAGAAAACTTTCCAGAAACAATGTAAGATTTGAATATGTAGATGGAAAGGATCTAGCATTCCCTTGGCAAAACTGATACAGAATGATAAAAACTAAAATATGCAAGTAAGATAACTGATTTTCAAAGATGACAAAATAATTTTTTTGACCTTTCAGGTAAAAATTTTAGGTTGCTAGGAGAGGAAATTAAGCTGGCTGTAGAGTTATCTACAGAAACAAGAGAGCTATGGCTGTGAAGTCTTCTGGGAATCAAAGTATTACCCAACAACTATATATACACTCAAGTTGTTACTGAATTGTAAAGGCAACAAACAAAACTATTTAAATGTAAATATTCAAGATGACAACTATCATGGTCTCATCTTGAATGACCTACTAGAAACTTAACTTTGGCTGAGGGATAAATGGAGAAACCATGGTAAAAGGATGGTGATAATAATCAAATCCATTTATTAAATATAGAACTGAGATTAAAATAGCTACAAGAGGGCTGGAGCAGTGGCTCCGCAGTTATGGCGCTTGCCGGGCATGCGCAAGTACACAAGCAGAAAACTCCAGCACCACGTATACAGCGAAGCCTCGGAGCAACGAAAGCTACATGAAAAACTAAATAAAATTGATTCTCTCTTTCTTTCTCTCTCTCTCTCTCAAAAAAAAAAGCTATGAGAATTATGGTTAAGGAACAGAATGCAAATATTAAAAATCAGTACAACTTACAAATAACTAAAAAAATTTTGGACATGAAATGAGGAAAAAAAAAGGTTGCTCTTTTGGTAGAGCACATTAATTTCCTTATCTTCTTTCTATATAGAAGGTCAAAAACTATTTTAATTCAGTGCAAGCATATTTAAAGTTACAAATATAAATAATAAAAGAACCAAGAGAAATATTATACCTAATCAAACTTATGTTGTGAAGAAAAGGGAAGCTAGAAATGAAAGTAGGAAGAAATTATAGATACTAATCAGTGCTCAATGGAGACGTCAATAGATAAGTTCAAAGAAATATAAATGTGTTTTATAAAGTTTATTTACACAGGATAGTCATCACAAGAGCTAAGAGCAAAAAGCAACTACTATTGGGGGAAAGCTGGCTAGAGGTCATAAGAGGGGGCCTTACCTTTCATTGTTCCTCTATTTGTAACTTCTGATTTTTGTACTATATGTACACTTCACTTGAGATAAATACTTTATAAAAATTCAAAGTATCCTATATATCTTCAATGTAATTATCAGTAATGAAATATTAATCTGATCATATTGGTCACCTCACCAATGTTCATCCATTAAAATATTCTTCATTCAGGTTTCCAAAATCTTAAAGCAGTTAGAAAACTTGGGACTCTATCTCTCCGAGATCACATAGAGGACTGCTCTCCACCATTCACATTTTATTCCTGGCACTCTGGCCCCTCTCAGTTCTTCAAAACTCTTTACTTTCTCTGTGACCAGGACTTATCTCTACTATGCAGACAGTCCAGTAAAGCCTGAATTGTAGTTCAGAAGTTCTGTGTGGGTAAACGGGGTGCACTGCAGAATTAAGTAACCTGGAGTAAGTTAATGTTTCACATAGACAGTGATGCTCAGGCGGAGACCAAGAAAATGAATGAAAATTAACTATTTGAAGGAGCTGGCAAGGATTTGTGTAGAACAAGGAAGCACCAAGGAATCAGTAGTTTAAAGGGGAAGTCCAGCAGCAAGAGAAAGCAAAGAATTTTGAAGAACTGAGCAAAATATAATTAAATCAAATTCAGTAGAATATCAAGGAGATAATGCAATATAAGCAAGGTATGTTTCATTCTGTTAATGCAATAATGACTTTTAATAGGATTTTAAATAATAACTTTCTACACTATGAATTGTATAGCATAAAATATAGTAAACTCCACTACTACATAGCTGAGGCCTTGAATAGTTTCTGGCATACATGAGGCATGCAGTAAGTATTTGTTGGATTCATGAACTTTGAACTACATTGAAGAAATGGTCACATTATGATCAGTTTATTTCAAAAGTTAGAATTAATCGAGTCCAATCAATCTCACCTTTATACCAGCAACTGATAACAGGCTTTGTTGACAGTGCCCTCATTATTTTAAAATGTAGCATTTGTTTAAAGGTGATGGTTTGCTTTATTAAAAAAATGCAGTTAAGTTCATGGTAGCTGATTTCTTCTCACACTGATATAAGAACACTAGACAAAAATAAAACTAAACAAAAACAATAAAAATCTACTCAAGGGCTATGAAAAGTAAAAGCAGCAGATTAGGAAGGGAAGTAAAAGCTTAAATAAAGATCAATCTGGAGTTTCTTAGGTTTTAGGGTTATCTTTTTCCCCACCTACTCTTTGATCCCACAGTAAGTTGAATTAGGAACTCTGAAGCAGGTACAATCAGCAAAGAATTATAGAGAAGTCCGTTCTGGCCAGAGGATGAGGAGTAGGGTGCTCGGGGTGTGGAGTCCCTGTGAGCCATAGAGTATGAATGTCTTCCTGTTTTCTCGTTTTCTTTGCCCAGTCCTGCCCTGCAGCCAGATCCGTATCCCATCTGCATTGCCACAGTGATGGTGGCACTTGCTCCCAGACCTCAGGAGAAAACCTGCTGATTCATGCACAGAATTAGGGATCCCCTCCAGCTCCCTTATCTCAGGGATTTCCTTCATACCCTCTGGCTTCCAGGGGATCCTTCTCCTGATCCTCTTACCAGAAAAGTTGAGTTCTCATTGAGTTTAAGCCACTCACTGACTGTCAAGCTGCTATTATGGGGAACAGTGAGAAACAGAGGAAAGGGCAGAAATTCACTCAACCTCCTTGTGCAACAGGCACTCCTTCTCCTGAACTTTCTATTGGCAAGGACAGATTTCCTCCCCAAGTCATAGCGGCTCATTCTATCATTCTGCAGTGACCTTGGCATTGTAGAGGGGAGATTGTAGCTGGCCACAGCGCAAGACTGAGTGGAGGGAAAAAAACAACAAAAAAAAAAAAAAAAAAAAAAAAAAAAAAAAAAAAAAAAAAAAAAAAAAAAAAGCAGAAATACAGGACACAATTTACTGTTGGAAATGAAAATAAAGCTATCACAACAGACCCTGCAATTATTAAAGAAATAATAAGAGAATATATGAAGAACTGTATGTGCATCAAGTCCACCATTTGAATGAAATGAACTAATTCCGTGAAACGACTCATTCAAGAAGAAATAAATAACAGGAACAGACTTACAATTCTTAGAGAAAATCAATTCACAGCTAAAAATCTTCCAGAGAGAAAACTTTATGCCCAAAGACTTTTACTGGTGAATTTTACCAAACATTCAAAGGGGAAATATAAACCAATTCTACAAAATGTCTTCCAGAAATTTGAAGACAAGAAAATACTTCTCCACTCATAATGTGAAAAACCAGACAAAGATGTTACAAGAAAACTAAAAACAGGTATCCTTCATCAACAACAACAGAAAAATTTTCTGCAACATATTGACAAATGAGTCAAGTGATGTATATTAAGGATGATATATGACTAACAACTGGAGCTTATCCCAGAACACAAATATGGGTCAAAATTTGAAAATCAATATAACTCATTATATTAGCAATCTAAAAAAGAACAATCACAATATCCTATTAGTATATACGGGGAAAGAATTTGATAAAATTCAACATCCAGTGATGAAAAAAAAGCCTGTAGAAAAATAGAAATACAGAAATTTCTTGATCTAATAAAGGACAGTTATGAAAAAATAAAAATATTGTTTATTATATATCTAATGGTGAAAGACTGAATGCTTCCTTGACATTGGGAAAAATGAAAGATTTCTGTTCTGCTTTCACTACTGTTTAACAAATTACTGGAAGTCCTAGCCAATGTAATAAGAGAAGATAAAGAAATAAAAGATACAAATATCATAAAGGAAGAACTAAAACATCTATTTGCAGATGACACATTTGCCTATGTAAAATACATCCAACCATTCACCAGGAAAGTCCAAATTAATTATGGTAAACACTAGTCATCTTCCAGGAAACATATTTCCTATTGTTCCCAGAAAGAAAAAAGTAAAAATTAAATGAAAAATAAAAACTTCAAAGCTTACTTTTTAAAGTCCCACTTTTTTGGTCATGCTAAAACAACTTATTATTTATTTGAAATCTTCAAGTTCTGAAGAGCAAACCTGCTTACATCATGTACTTGTTTGAAATTGAAATCCTATTTTAAGGAAAACAGATAATGTATCATGATACACCAAACTAATACACTGTAACAACTTCAAAGTCTCAGGGATTTATATATCTATTCAGTCAAATAAAACAAAGATTTGTTCTATTCCATTTATTCAATTCGTATATCTGTTCAGTATTAATAACTATTATAGATTTTTAAATATATTTTGACATCTGATTGTTCAATTATCCCATCATTACTCATTTTTCTAAAACAAAAATAGTTATTATTTACTCTTCCATATGAATTGAGAATGATTTGTCAAGTTCCTCAATTAAACTCAGTATTCATGCTTCCTTAATTTTATTAGCTCGCTGATGTATTCATCAATTTTTTTTCCAAAAACTTTTTTCAGTCACTTCATTCAGATGTAGCTCTTGTAAATATCGTGTAGATGAACTTCAAAAGTCAGTTCTGGTCAAGGCAGGCTTGTGCCTCTCTCTTTTCTTTCCTTTCCTTTGCATCCTTTCTTCTTTATTTCTTGGCTTCTGGGACAGACAGCAGGACATGCTGTGCCCCACAAGTGTGCTTGCTTTGGCTATTCCAGGGGTTTAAAATGTGTAGATTAAAACGGCTTCTTTAGAAGTAGTACATATTTTTCAGGTCCTCACAAGGCCATTTCCATAAATGGGGAATCTCATTTAAACAATATTTTGAGACCTCTAATAAAGACATTTTGTGTATCTTCTGCAGTCAGCAATCAAAATAAATCTTACATTTTACTAATGATTGCCTTTAAAAATATCAAATACACATTTAAGACTACGTTTTCAAATTATTAACAACAAACACAAAATAATAGCTTCTCATTTTCTTGTATAGGATGGGGAGCTTAATATAATTTTTTTGTTCCTGACACCAACTACCAGAATTATTTTAATCTGGGACTTATAAATGCATCTTTTAACTACATAATTCTTTTTCAAGGATAATATGTCACTCTTACATTTCATTCTAGTACCACAATTTCTGAGCTTATTGTTTGTATATTTGTGAGTTTTAATGCTTGCTACCAGTCTTTTAATACTATGACACTTTTGTTCTTTAATATTTAGTTCATCTTGTAGTTCACTAGCATAAGTACCCAACAAATTTCTCAGGAAAATTATATCAGTGGCATATCTACTAGTACTCTACAGCAGAGATGGTCTTTCTGTTATGTTTACAGACATAATAAAAGTTGTCATGGAACAAGAATATCAAATGCTTAGAAAATTGCATTTCCCCTCAAAACTCTGAAGACTTGGGCATCTAAACACCCCTACAGATTATATTATGGTACCTAGAAATCGAGTCTAAGCTGTTTTGTATATTCATGTGTCTTATTAGTCCCCATATTTTTGTGTGAGGATGTTTTTCTTTAATACATAAAATTAAATATTTTGCCAGGGATGGCACCTCATAAGCCAGGTTTAAAAATAAAAACAAGAACGAAAACAGGGGGCTGGAGCGGTGGCTCAGTGGTTTCAGCACTTGCCTGACAAGCACGAGGACCCGGGTTCAAACCCCAGCACCGCGTACACAACTAAGTGTTGGAGCAACTAAGGCCATGTGAAAAACTAAATAAAGTTGTTTTTTTAAAAAAAAAGAACGAAAACAAAAAGTGGTGAGTGGAGAACTCAGTACTCATATGCTGTGGAGGGGACATTTCATAGATCCAGCCCTAGAAAATTATGAACAAACAAACAAAAAGTTAAAAACAGCAACAAGAACAATCCTCAGAGAGGGAAATCAGAGCTGCTACAACATATTTTGTAAAGTGCTGTGTTTTCCACTAAAAATGCAAATATGCAAAGAAACCAGAAAAATGTGACCCACAGAAAAGAAAGCAGTCAACAGAAATAGTTTTTGAATGGAACCTGATATGTACCTAGCAGACAAAGACTTCACTCAATTAAAATAACTAGTTCAAACCTAAGGGCAATTCTGTTTAAATGATTGAAAGAAAGTATGATGACAAGCCAGGTGGGGATGGCACACACCTCTTATTCCAGCAACTCGGGAGACAGAGGCAAGAGGATCACAAGTTGAAGGCCAGCCTCAGCAATTTAGCAAGACTCTGTCTAAAAATGATAAATAAAAAGGTCTGGGGTGTAGTTCAGTGGCAAAGTGTCCCTAGGTTCAATCCCCAGTAACAATGCATGTGTGTGTGTGTGTGTGTGTATGTGTGTGTGTGTATAAAAAATGATTACTGATTAGACAGGGCTGGTGTGTATAAAAAATGATTAGACAGTGGCTCAGCGGTTTCGGCGCTTGCTTGGCAAGGACGAGGACCCAGGTTCAAACCCCAGCACCACGTACACAACTGAGTGTTGGAGCAACGATGGCCATGTGAAAAACTAAATAAAGTTGTTTATCTCTTTCTCTGTCTCTCTCATTGTCCCTCTCTCTTTAAAAAAAAAATGATTAGATAAATAGAGAAATGAAAAATTTGTAGAGGGGCTCAAGAACAGATTTGTGACAACAGAAGATATGAATCTGTGAACTTCAGCATAGTTCAATAAGAATTAATTCCAAAGAGCAGAGGAAAAAGAGTGGGTAAAAATGGAGCCTCATAAATGTCTGGGACAAACAGTAAACATGCCAAAGTTATATAATAGGAGTCTTGGGAAGAGAAAAGATGGACAGAGAGAGGTAAAAGGAAAGAGGCAGAGACAGGGAGGAAAGGGGATAAAACTGCCTAGAAATGTAATATCTAAGACATCCCAAATTTGTTGAAAAAAAAAATAAACATTGTTTTACTGCAATATCCACACATAGACACATCACAAATGAAAGTGAAAGACAAATTTTTAAAAGAAAAAAAAGCAACTCTCTTCATATACAGGGGAACAATAATATGATTATGCTTGACATTGCATCAGAAATAAAAGAGACTGATATTTGATAAAGGGGACAAAAACATAGTGTGGAAGAAAGATAGCCTGTTCAACAAATGGTGTTAGACAAATTGGACAGCCATATGTAGACAACTGAAGCTGGATCCTTACCTTTCGCCCTGCACAAAAATTAAATCAAAATGATTCAAAGATCTAGATATTAACCCAATAACTTTAAATTTACTTGAAAAGGAAGTAGGATCAACACTACAGGACATAGGGGTCGTCAGCACCTTCCTTAACAAAACTCCCATGGCACAAGCAGTAAAGTCAAGAATAAATGAATGGGGGGCAATGAAACTAAAAAGCTTTTGCACAGATTTAGTCAAGAGGATCAAGAGAGAACCTACAGAATGGGAGAAAACCTTTGCCTGCTACGCCTCCAACAGAGGGCTAATATCCAGAATATACAAAGAACTATAAAAACTAAACACCAAAATCACAAATAATCCAATCAATAAATGGGCTATGGATCTAAAAAGAAACAGGAAGTCCAGAAAGCCCATAAATATATGAGAAAATGCTCTACATCAATAGCAATAAGAGAAATACAAATCAAAACTTCAATGAGATCCCACCTTACTCCTGTTAGAGTAGCAAAAATGAAAATACGAACAACGACAGAAGCTGGAGAGGCTGTGGGAAAAGAGGAACACTGTCACATTGCTGGTGGGACTGCAAACTGGTTCAGCCACTCTGGAAAGCAGTGTGGAGATTCCTCAAAAAATTAGGGCTGGAACTACCTTATGACCCAGCTACCCCACTCCTGGGTATTTTCCCAAAAGAGTTAGAATCAGCATATTATAGAAATGTGGCTTCATCAATGTTTATAGCTGCTCAATTTACTATAGCTAGACAATGGAACCAACCCAGATGCCCCTCACTCGACGAGTGGATACAAAAACTTTGGTACAGGGGCTGGAGCGGTGGCTCAGCGTTTACAACACTTGCCCAGCAGGCACAAGTACCCGGGTTCAAACCCCAGTACCCACGTACACAACTAAGCATCAGAGCAACGAAAGCCATGTGAAAAAGCTCAATAAGAATTGATTTTCTCTGTCTGTGTCTCTCTCTCACTGTCCTTCTATCTTTAAAAAACAAAAAAACTTTGGTACATGTATACAATGGAATACTACTTAGCCATTAGAGAAAATAATATTATGACTTTTGAAGCCAAATGGATGGAGATGGAAAAAATTATGCTAAGTGAAGTATCCCAATCTCAGAGACTCAAGAGTGGAATGTTTTCTCTCATTTGTGGAAGCTAGAAAACAACTAGAAACAGTATGATAGATGGATAAGCTAATAATATCCTCAACATGTATGAATTTTTACACAAACAGGGGGAACCTTGCCTAGGATACCTGGAGACTTAGGGAGAGAGGTAGGGAGTGGGGAGGGATTAGGAAGGATATCAAGGAGACTGGAGGGAGGGAGTATGGGGGAATCATCTCAGAAGGAGATCTCCGACCTCCACAAGAAGTCCATTTAACACAGGGGTTCTTTTGGGGGAAACATAGAACCATGGGGAACTCAAAGGGGGGCAACCATGACATCGCATCATCCTTGGCTAACTATGTAAATATACATTTATTCTTGATTGTTTGATAACGATTCCTCCTCAATTCTAAGTCCATATTCAACTAAAGAAAGAAAGAAAGAAATAACAGAGACCAGAAGGAGGTAACATGGCATATTCAGAGTACCAAAGAAGGAAAACTACCAACCAGAAATTCTCCATACAGCAAAAGTATCCTTCAAAAGTTAATGCAAAATAAAAATGTTTCCATATCAATAAAGAGAACTGGTTACCAGCACTTGCCATAAAGGAAATATTTTTTAAAAGTATTTCTGGTTGAATGGAAATAATACCAGAGAGAAACTAGTCAAGATAAAGAAATAAAGAGCACCAGAAAAGATAAATATATGGGGAAATATAAAAGACTGAATAAATACATTTTAACTTTTTTCTCAACTTGCTTAAAAGATCTAAGATTGCATGAAGCAATAACTAAAACTATATCATGGGGTTTAAAGCACATAAAGATTTGATATAACAACCACAACACAATAGAGGTGAAGGGGAATATAGCAATACTGAAACAAGCTGTGTATTTTATCAAAATTAAACTAGTACTGGGACTGGAGGAGTGGTTCAGTGGTTACATTGCTTGTCTGGCATGTCCAAAGATGCAAGTTTGAACTCCAGCACCATGTACACAATGAAGTGTTGGAGCAATGAAAGTCACATGAAAAATTAAAAAAATGATTCTCCCTTTGTCTCTCTCTCACTGTCTCTTTTTTTAAAAAAAATTAAGCTAGTACTAATCTGAAATAAATTTGATAAAGCATATATTTTAATATGTGGAGTAAGCACTGAGAAAATAACTCCAAAATAGTAAGAATTCAATTGAGCAGCTATGTTTAATATTATATTAAGAAATGTAACAGAAGATGGTAATAGAATAACAAAAGAACAAAAAAGATATGAGAGATAGAGAAACTATCAAAACAGCAGATGTAAATCCAACCAAAAAATAATTATAATAAATGTGAATTGAATAAATACTCCAAAGGAAAGGAAAATATTACAGACTGGCCAAACAACAGCAACAACCAACTACATGCTTTATTTCAAAGAAACACAGATTGAAAGTTGAAGGATGGAAAATATTTTCCATGCATAGAGAAACTACAGGAGAGCTAGAATGGCTGTATAATTGTGAGACAAAATTAAGGAAAAAGACATTGCTAAAGTAAAAAATTGACATTTCACAATGATGAAAGACCCTTGAGAAGAAATAACAATTATAAATGTAAATGCACTTTAAAACAGGACTCTAGCCAGGGTTCAGTAGTGCATACCTGTAATCCCAGTGACTCAGGAGGCTGAGGCAGGAGGATTGCAAATTTGAGGACAGCTTTAGCAAACTAACAAGACCCTAAGCAGCTTAGGGAGGCCCTAAGCAATTTAGCAAGACTCTGTCTCAAAATTTAAAAAATAAAAATAAAAAGGGCTGGGATGTAGCTCAGTGGTAAACTGCCCCTCAGTTCAATCCCCAGAAAGAGAGGAAGGAAGGAAGGAAAGAATCAAAAATAGGGCTCTAGAATACACGAAGAGAAAACCATGAGAAGTGAAAAGAAAAAGAATAATTGTTGCAGACTTGGATAACTCATTCTTGATAATTGGTAGAACTAGACAGAAAATCAGCATGAATGTAGAACAACGCTATTAATTAATTTGAACTAATTTGTGTTTATAGAATGAAGTACCTAACAACAGTAGAATACACATTCTTTTCAAGCACACAGGGAAATTCTCCAGAATAGATCATATGTCAGGCGGGTACATAAGTACCTATCAATACATATGTTTATGTATCTTCTTTTAAAGATAGAGGGAGAGGGTATGAGAGAGAGAAAGAAAGAATCAATTGCATTTATTTTTTCATCTGCCCTTTGTTTCTCCGACACTTAGTTGTGTATGTGGTACCTTGCGCATGGCCAGGTAAGCTCTCCAATTGCTAAGCCACAGCTCAAACCCCCATCAATACATTTTAAAGAGAATACTATTCAGCAAGAACAACAAATTACTTATACTGATACATTTAATCAAAAACATAATGTCAAAGTACAGATCAGATATACAATTCCATTGATATGAAATGTCTAGATAAATAAATTTTTTAGAGAAATAAAGCAGATCAGTGGTTCCTCAAGGTTGAGGACAGGAGCAAAGATTAATTGTCAACTGGAACATGGAAACATTTTGAGGTACTGAAAACTGTAAGTTTAGAAAAACTCATGAGATTATTGTGTACTTATGGAACTGAATTTTATGGAGTGTAAAATGTACCTCAATAAATTGTTTTAAATGTGTTGGTGTGGGTCTTATCTCATAATTTTTACTTGGAACTTATTACAAATCTTTGAAATTTTTAAGGTCAGGTCTTTCTTCAACTCTTCAAAGTTTTATACAAAGAAACATTTTATCATTACTTCCCTTGGTCTGCCCTACTACTCATAGGTTAATTCTCCACTTAGGTATACCATTCTTCCTCTATTGCTTACATTTATTATTCTTTGACATTTTAAAAGAACTTTTCAATAGTCCTATAATTCATACTCAGTGATTGAATTTAGAGATGTCAATTTTTATTTTTTAGATTTTCATTTATCATCAAATTCTTATTAACATTGATCAGCATGTAAGAGGAGGGTTGGGGTACATGAAGACTATTCCAGACACCAAGCACACACACACAGACCCAAAGTGGGAAAGAGAACAGAGCATTTATTGAACTGAAAGAAGACCATGGTAGGCTGGAGCATACATGGAGTGAGACAGGAGAGGACAAGCAGGAAGCCATACAGGAACCTGTAGGCCAGGATTAGGATTGGGACTTGATTCGAAGCATTTTCACAGAATTTTAAAGCAACAGGGTACTACAATCAGATATGTTCTTGCAGAGACTGGACGGAAGGGGAGTAGAAGGATGAACAGAGGCCAGTTAGGAGCAACTGAAATAATCCCATGGGAGACAGTGGCTCATTAGATAAAAATGGTAACAGAAGTAGAATGGTTTGAGAGACAAAACTAAATAGATATTTATGATGGATTGGAAACGGGGAACATGGATGAAGGAAGGGCTCAGTCTGACACTCAGGTCCTATTTGGTTCAACCAGATGGATGATGATTCTCTTTACAAAGTTGGGGGCCAGTGAAGGAGACCCATGCAGCCAGCATGCTACAATATTTTGTTTCCATAAATGCATCTTCTTTCATGAGGATAGTTATATAAATATTATGTCAAAAAATCCTATTTTATGCAAAATGTAACTGCTTTCATTTGATTTTAAATGCTTAAATTATAAGGTAAAATGTCAGGTTCCTCATGTCTCCTCTTGATTTACTTGGCAAATATAAGTACACATGTGTGTCTATCTAAACATTATACAAATAAAGATTTATAACAGTATTTATACAAATAGACTATATGTACACACATATAACAATCTAATAGATTTATTACATACTGAAAAAATGTAAATTAGAAAATTCCTTCCCTTTACTATAGCACAGTATATATAATAAATAATTATAAATAGTATATTGGAGGCTGGAGCAGTGGCTCAGCAGTTACGGCGCTTGCCTTGCATGTGGGAGGACCTGAGTTTGAACCCCAGCATTACATACACAGCAAAGTCTTGAATCAATGAAAGTCACATAAAAAACTAAATACAATATTGATTCTTTCTCTGTCTCACTATCCCTCTCTCTTTAAAAAAAGTATAAATAGTATAAATATAATTTATTCAATTATTATATTATATTATAGTCTTATTTATTGTATTTATACTGTATTTATTATAAATACAGTATTTATATTTATAATAAATACAGTATAAATACAATAAATAAGACTACAATGACTGACCTATTCATTTTTACAGACAATTAAATAAATGCCATTAAATTGCCACATGTTGCCTTATACATAAACATTAAAACCATATAATTTAACAGATATTTGTTAAAACTTTCACAGTGCTTTTTTACAAAATTATTTTCTACAAAAGAATTATTAAATCTGAATTTGTCTTACTCTGTAAAATACATTGTTTTGGATATGGATATGCAGCATTTCATTCTAAACTCGGTAGCTTGCCACCATTTGTTGGGGAAGTAAGAGGACTCTATTAACTGGAGTATGATAGACTGATCACTAAAAATGACTGAGCATCTTAACTGTGTCTCTTATAACTAAAGCACTTTAATTCCTACAAATATTTTTTCCTACCTGATACTTAATGTAGTGAGTTGCCAAAAACTGGAGGTAGATATTTACATTTTTACAGTTACACTTTCGTGAGATTTTAGTGACTGATTGAAAGCAGCTTTTTCAAATTTCCAAACCATACATCTAACAAGGGGTTTATATGTAAATATATATAAAGAACTCAACTTAATGGCAGGAAAACAAATGCAAATTTTAAATGGGAAAATGATTCAAACAGGCACTTCTGAAGAGAACTTGAATAGCCAATAGTACCTGAAAAATCCTCAACAACTATATTAGGAAAATGAAAATCAAAACTACAGTGAGCTGTCACCTGGGCATGACAGAGTAGCTATTATCAAAAAGAGAAATGATAACATGTGTTGGTAAGGATGTGGAGAAAAGGGACTCCCTCTATACCATCCATAGGAATGTAAATTAGTATAACCACTCTGAAAATATCATGGATGCCCCTCAAAAAACTAAAATAGAACTACCAAGTGATCTAGCAATCCTTATCCTACTTCTGGGCATATATATCAAAGGAATTGAAATTGGTAGGTCAAAGATCTTATTTGCAAAACTATGTTTATTTCAACATTATTTACGGTAGCCAAGATGTGGAAGCTTAAGATCAATCAATGGATGAATGGACGAAGAAATGTGGTGTGGTTTACACTAATGTCCACACACACATACACACAATGGAATAGTATGTAGCCTTTAAAAAGAAGGAAATACGGGGCTGGAGCCATGGCTTGGTGGTTACAGCGCTTGCCTGGCAGGCGCGAGTACACGAGTTCAAACCCCAGCACCCACGTACACAACGAAGTGTCTGAGGAATGAAAGTCACATGAAAAACTAAATAAAAATTGCTTCCTTCTTTCTCTCTCTCACTGTCCCCTCTTTCTTTAAAAAAAAAAAAAAACTTAAAAAAAAAGAAGGAAATTCTGTCATTTGTTACAAAATGGAGGAAATACAGGACATTATGCTAAGAGAAATAAGCCAGGCACAGAAAGAAAATCAGCATGCTCTCAATCATATGTGGATGCTAAAAAATTGAGGGTATACTGGTGGTTACCAGAGGATGGGGTGGTGCAGGGAGTAGGAATGCAAAAGGGAAGATGCTGACCAAAGGGTACGAAGTTCTAGTCACGCTAGAGGAATATGTTTCAGTAATCTATTTGTACTGTATGTTGACCATATTTAGTAATAATGTATTTTATATTTTAAAAATGCTAAGATAGATTTTTAATATTCTCACCAAACACAAAAAATAAGTGATTTGGTAAGGTGAGAGATACATTAATTAACTGATTGAATCTTTATATAATCTCTTCATAGATAAAAATACCACCTTGTACCCACAAATATACACAATTATTATTTGTCAGTTAAAAATTAAATAGAAAAAAAAGAAAGCAGTTTTCTCTGATGGACTTGGAGTTGTTATTTTTAAGGACTCGAATGTGAATTGTACTGCATATCTTATGTCTTATTTCATATAGCATCAATACATTTTTTATTCTAAATGTTTCCTCTCACATTCATTCAACATTTAGTTCCTCTCAACCACCACCAAATCTAATGTGCTCAGGGTCAGTGTCTTGGGGGAGAATGAGAAAGGCATAGTCTCCCACTCCAAAAAACATGCAAACACATTTTTCATACAGAGTTAAAATTAGACATCAGCTCAATAGGTCTGGTCCAAGATTTTTTGTGTCCAAACAAAAACCTTATAAAATTAAGGAAATATAGTAAGTCTCATTCAGCATGGTAGTAAACTTTAGTAGCAGAAGATAATTTGTTCTAGTCTTTGTTTAAATTTTATTGAGGAGCTGTGTGGTTGTACAATCATAAATGTGTATATATTAACAATTTGATATGCCCCGATCTTAATTTGGAATCACCCATATCACCCACAGCCCAGTCTCTTGACTCTTCTATATTCTCCCCATAACAGACATATATAAGATTGTGCACTTTTCAGAATTAAATGATTGCATAAGTTTATTTGGCTTCTTGGGAGAGTAAAGAGTAAGTTATATTATTGATTTCCCCACTAGATTCTTCCTTGTCATCCTTCCCTTTCCTCTCTCTCCCTCCTCTTCACTCCACCCCCACTTACATATCTATGGATCCCCTAGATTATGTGTTGCTTTGACTTTGGTGAATTTAGTACATGAGCTTGACCTTTCACCCAAGCCTGGATTTTGCTCTAGCCTCCACAAATATTTGACCTCGAGTCTCGGGTTTGGTTAATTTCGTTCAGCATAATTTTTTCCATCACTATCCATTTACCTTCAAATGCCGTAAAAGCAGGTCAATCATTTTTCTAGAATTACTGAACCAATCTTAAAAAAATTGAAATGCAACTTAAAAAAAACCTGTTTATATCAATGAACTCTGAAAGTACAAATGTTAATTCAGTTATTTTTAAAAGAAGACATATCTCTTTAAAGCATGCCTAGGAGTTTGCGCAGGTGTACTAAAAAATACTATCCAGATTTTCCTCAATATCATAAATAAAATGTTTGGAATTAATATATGATATTAACATTCAATGTATTCTTAGCCTATGAGTATTCTGACTTTTTATATATAATAATTAAAAAGAAATTTTGGTCCACCTATAAAAATGCTCATATAAACATTCATACAGGGGCTGTACCTCAGAGGTTGGAGCTCTTGCCTGGCATGCTCAAGGACCTGGGTTCAAACCCCAGCACCATATACACAACTAAATGTTGGAGAACCAAAGACCAGATGAAAAAATAAATAAAATTGATTCTGTCTTTGAAAAAAAAACATTCATACATATTTTATATTTTTCACAATTCAGAGTAGACATTTCATTTTAAGTTCATGGAAGAAGATAATAAAACAGTTTGATCAAGTTACTAAGACTAATGCAGAACTGTTTCGATGAAATAAAATATATTAATGACTGACACGTGAAAAGGTTCATGACGCTTACCCATGTTATTAACCTCTAGCTACTCTAATAGACACATGGAGCTATCCTTGCCAAATAGAGTATCAAGTATAGACATGTTAAGCCCTTATAGTGAGTGAAAAAGCAAAATGTAACAAAAGTTTTTAGTTTACAAAATTAATATTGGGCAATTATTCACCAATGCACTGTACAGTACAGGAGAAAGCCTGAGATGTATTAATTAAGAAGGGGAAAGAACACTCTGCATAGATCTGCATATTTACTTTCCATTCTTTCCAAGCACAGATACACTGATGGGCCTCCTGATAATTTTAGTGTGATGTTCTTTTTCTCAAAGGTGTTTCTTTGTGTTCAGGAGGGGAAGCCTATTAATGATATTCAGCTTGAAAATATAAAAAATTCACTTAGAAATGATAATATCTGCTTATAGTAAAATAGAAAATATTATTTTAATCACTTGAAGATAAGTGGTAGACTTACAGAAAAAAATTAGGAAAAATCTTCCTACTCATATACTATGTAAACAGAGCTTTAAAATATGTGAAGTGCCACATTTTAATTTTAAATAGAGCTTGTTTAAAATTAACAAGTTATGTAAGAACTTGTTAAAATTCTCCATTTTATGAAGTGCGTGCCCACTGAAACCAGCACACTCTGTTTTACCACAGGATAGCAAAGCTATTCAAAGCTTCTGCAAATTGGCGATTCCACTGTCATCATGACCACCATCTCCTCACTCATCATCATGGCTCATACCTACCTGACCTTAATCATCCTGATCACAGCACTGATCATCTGCCAAAACTATGAGGTTCAGAATAGAACACAGGGTTGAGTCTGTAGATGTTAGCTAGAGGAAGAGTATGGTCATTAATGCAAGAGTGGAACTAAGAATGTGCTAGCATGTGGAATAATAGGATGTTTGAGGGATCAACAAATATATATATATATATTATATAGATATATATCTATATTAGATCTATATTATATATATAATATATATATTACACCAACAGGTATACTATAAATATATATATATACACATACAGATATTACACCAACAGATATACTGTACTGTGCTGTACTGTGGTACAAGTAATGACTCCACTGATTTTACTTTAAGAACAACCTGAGGGATTTGGATCAAAATGGATGAACTGTTTTTAGTAATAGAAATATAGCTATTAAGAAATTACAGTAAAAAGTATGCATGCCTTTTTCTTCAATGATCATTCTGTTAAATTAGTTAACAATAAGCATTTTCGGGGGCTGGAGCGTTGGCTTAGCGGTTATAGTACTTGCCCAGCAAGAGCAAGTACGCAAGTTCAAACCCTAGCACCACGTACACAATGAAGTCTTGGAGCAACAAAAGCCACATGAAAAACTAAATAAAAATTGTTTCTTTCTTTTTTTCTCTCTCTCTTTCTCTCTCCCTCACTGTCCCTCTCTCTTAAAAAAAAAAGCATTTGTGAAGTTACTATAGAATGCACACTATCTACACTTTAAATCAGTATTGTAAAGGAATTATGTCATGTATACAAATTTGGGGATCAGTATCAAAACATCAGGTAAGATGTATGAAATTCAGAGGAGCAAATTTAAATTCATTTTCATTTTAAGAAAAGTCAATGGAGAGGCTAGCATTGGAACTTTGAGAATTCAAAAACAAACAAAAAAACAAGAATTGAGACTAGTTATAGACAAAATATAATTTCTTCATATACTATACAATTGTAAAAAGCCATTTTTCTAAAAGTTTGCCCTTATGTGTCATTATTTACAGAATTTTAGGAAGAGTCTCAGGTAAATTTCCTTCTTTGAGATTGGGAATGAGAATTGGGGCTGGAGTGGTAGCTCAGCGGTTACAGAGCTAGCCTGGCATGTGCTAGGACACAGGTTTCATTGAACCCCAGCCACATGTACACAAGGAAATGTTGGAGCAATGAAAGCCACATGAAAAACTAAATAAAATTGATTTCTCTTTCTCTCTCTCTCTCTCTCTCTCTCTGTCCCCCTCTCTTAAAAAAAAAAAAAAGAAAGAAAGAAAGAAAAAATGAGAATGGGATGCTTACTATAAAAATGTCACTCATTATTATATTGATATTTTAACCTGAAGCAGTGGCTCAGAGGTTATGGCACTTGCCCAGCATGCGCGAGTACACAGGTTCAAACCCCAGCACCCACGTACACAACTAAGTGTTGGAGCAACAAAAGCCATGTGAAAAACTAATAAAAATTGATTCTGTCTCTCTGTCTCTCTCACTGTCCTTCTCTTAAAAAAAACTCTAATAATTGAAAACAAAGATATCATTATTCTCAATCATAATTTTAATAGAAAAACATCAAATTTTTTCAAATAAAATTATTAGAGAACATGAATTTAGCAAATTTACAAGATTCAATATCAATAATCATTTTATTTTCATATACCAAAAAGGAGAAAGTGAAACTTATAGAAAATGCCATTTACAATAATATCAAGTACTTAAAAGTACATTCTAATGCAAGATGATAAGATATCTATACTGAAAACAATCAAACATTACAAAAAAATTAAAGACTCATGGAGGGATATCTCATTCTCATGTCTTGGAAGGCTTAATATTATGAAAATACAAATTATCATCAAATTTATACATAGATATAATACAAATTCAACCATGAATTTCCTGTTCAACCAACAGTTCCTGTTCGATTACACTAACAGCTAATTTTATATATTTTCATGTTTTTGGAATAGAAAAAAGTTTACTTTATTTTATTTTTATTTTTTTCCAAGTGAGAAACGTTTATTTTAAAGGGAAAAGAGGGCTGGAGCGGTGGCTCAGCAGTTACAGCACTTGCCTGGCATGTGTGAGTATGCGAGTTCAAATCCCAGCACCACATACACAACAAACTCTTGTAGCAAAGAAAGGCACATGAAAAACTAAGTAAAAATTGATTCTCTATTTCTCTCTCACTGTCCCTCTCTCTTTAAAAATAACAAAATAAATAAAAAGGTAAAAAAGCCAACACCCAGAACAGAAATTATTTTTTAAATCTTAAGTACATTAACATTAAAAACTTCTACTTACTAAAGGACATCAACAAGAAAGCAAAAAGGCAACCAAGGAGTAGAAGACATTTGCAACAAAGGTTTTGTGTCATTTATCCATCCATTCATCCACTTATGTTTTTTGTCTATGTTTCATGAAAATCAATGAAGACCAAGAAATCAAAATATCAGTAGTAGGCTGAACTGGCATTCATCAAAGAGGCTATCCAAATGCTTATAAATGTATGAAGAAAATGTTCAAAATCATCATTGATCATAAATGTCAAATTGGCAAAACCACATTTGTATTAGTATGGATGTGATGCAATGAGAATGACTCTAAACTTCTGGCAGAAATGTAAACTTTGGAAAATAGCTTGGCACAATCTGAAGTTGAACATATGCATACCCTATGAGCAGCAGTTTTACTTTGAGGCATATACAAAACACATTTTCCACACAAAATCTTCACATTTTTTAATCTGTGATCATTGCATAGTTGAGAATATGCATATACATCAATATTCCAGGCAATGTTATTCAGAATAATAACTAAGAACTAGAATTAATCCAAATGTTCACCATCAGTGGATGGATAAACTTGATATAGTCACATGACGGAATATTATACAGCAAAAAAAATGTACAATGGCCTATACATTCAGCTACACAATGATCAAAAGAAGTCACAATGAAAAGAAAACATGCTTCATTCTGTTTATGTAGTTCTCAAGAAAGGAAAGCCCCCCCAACACATCCCAAAAGAAAAACAATTGTTTGCAAAGATACGGTGAAAATGAAATATTTGTGTATTACTGATAAGTAAAGTACTATAGCTGCTATGGAAAATAATATGATAATTCTTCAAAAATTAAGCATATGACCTAGCAATTCCTCTCCTGAGTATATACCCAAAAGAGCTGAAAATGGACTAGTACAGACATTTTTATATCGATATTTATGATAGTGTTATTCAAAAAGCCCCCAAGTTCTATGTACATCAACAGAGACATGAATAAATAAAATGTAGTACACGGTACTATGAAAAACTGTTTATCCTGAAAAGGAAGGACATTCTGATACACACTACAATGTGGACGTAACTGGAAGGCATCCTGCTTAGTGAGATAAGCCTGTCACAGAAGGATAAATATTGTGCGATTCCACCTAGATGAGGTATCTAGTAGAGAAATCAAATTCACTGTTTTAGAAGATAAAGGGGTGGTTGGCAAGGGCTGGGAAGAGAAAACTGGGAAGTCATCGTTTAATGGGTATAGGGTTTCAGCTTGAGAATAAAATAAATTCTGGAGTCAGATGGTAGTAACAATTTTACAAAAATGAGAATATTCAAAGCCACTGAACTGTACATTTAAATGGGGGGCTGGAGTGGCAGTTCAGCGGTACAGTGTTTGCCAGGCATGTGCAAGGACCTGGGTTCAAACTCCAGCACCACATACACAACTAAGTGTTGGAGAAACAAGGACCGGATAAAAAGAATAAATAAAATTGACTCTCTCTCCCTCTCTCTTAAAAAATGATTAAATGATAAACTTTATGCTGTGCATGTTTTACCACAATAAAGAAAATCTAGACTGCAGTGCTGGAAGTAATGACAATGGTAATCTTAGAGGACGAGGGAGAGTGCTTGCTGTGCAGGGATTGGAAGAATGGGGAGGAGCTTCCCAACACAGCACTGTTCCATTCCTGGGTGCATGCTGTCATTGGTGGTTAGCTGAGTCTTTGATTTATGTTACTTTATAAAGCGTCACATTTATGTTTTGTATTGTTATCTGTTATAGTTCACAACAAGACCTTTAAAACTAAGGTGAATGTAGTACATGAAGACTCACAGAAAATGAAAATTCATGTCATTTGTTATTACAACTTGTATTTTCCTAGCAGTCTACAGTTAAAAGGACAAGGGCTTTGGGGTCACTGTAGGCCTTGAACTTGAATTCCAGTTTAGCCATGTATAAGCTATGTGACATTGAAAATACTTACTCCCTTTGATTCAGTTTTCTCATCTTCATTACAGAGAATATGGCAATTGTTTACACAACGGTTTTAAGAATTAAAAGTTTATGTGAAAAATGTATAACTCAGGGCTGGAGTGGTGGCTCAACAGTTTCAGAGCTTGTCTAGCATGTGCAAGAACGCTGGTTCGAACCCCAGCACCACATACACAAGTGTCGGAGCAACGAAGGCCACTGGATATTCTCTTTCCCTCCCTCTCTCTCTCACTGTCCCTCTCTCTTTAAAAACAATGTATAGCACATTACCAAGCAAATATGAAGCACTCTGAATATATTAGACTTTATTTTCTTCCCCTTAGAAAAAAATTATTCACATTTTAAAATCTGTTATCATGGGCTGGAGTGGTGGGTGGCTCTGTGGTTACGGTGCTTGCCTGGCATGCATGTACCGCAGTACCACGTACACAGTAAAGTGTTAGAGCAACAAAGCCAAGTGAATAACTAAATAAAATTGAGTATCTCTCTCTCTCTCTCTCGCTCTCACTGTCCCTCTCTTTAAAAAGAAAAAAAATTTTAAATCTGTTATCATTAAATGGTTGAGAATATCTTATGTGGAAACCAGCTCCAAAGTACAGATCAAGGTAAAACTGCTCCATATTAATTTATCTGAGACATGTTATAGTTTATTCTTTCATTGTAATTGATCAAATTAAACAAGCAGACTGAATTCAGAACTTCACTTTAAGGGTCTAAAGTAATGTTGAGTACGATTTTTAAAAATGCAGAAAGACAAAGTCACAAGAAACAATTAGTCAAATATTTTCAAAGAGCTGTTTACTAGAATAATGAAGGAGAAAATTTACCTTTTTAAAAATTGTTTCCACTTAGCATTTTACAGATCTCCTTTGTGTCCTAAAGACAATGCGACAACCTTTGATTTTCTACCTACCATTTACAGAGGCTGAACTGTATACTATGCAAATGCTTCTATCCAAATCTACTCTAAAATTACCCATGCAATTATCACAGGAGAAATCATTGTACTTTTTCATTGTTAATTTCATTAACACTTTACTGGTAAGAGTTTGGATGTATTTAAATGCAGTCCTCAGAGTTCTTATGAAGTTACAAAGAGAACATGTCCATATTATTTAGGGGGTAATAATCACTAAGTTAAAGCATAATGAAAAAGTATTGGCCACTATCAATACAGACAAAAAATTAACTGCCATTAGACTTACTTCAAGGTATACTTTTTTTTTTAAATGATACTGGGGATTTCACTCAAGGGTACTTTACCACTGAGATACATTCCTGCCCCCCCTCTTTTTTTTTAATTTTGAGACAGGGTCTCATTAAGTTGTTTAGGTCTTCACTAAGTTGCTGAGGGTGGCTTCAAACTTGTGATCCTCCTGCCTCATAAGGTATACTTCTCAATGATTCCTGTGACAACACTTTTTTATACATATACATATTTTCTTCAAAATAAAGCTAATGCCCTTATACATTTCACCTGAAAATGAGATTATGTTGTGGCAACTCTTTCTTCGAGTATTTGTCAACAGAGAATAACTGCTAAAAAAGTATGTGTTGACATAGAGACAGGACAGTAGAGTTGGGGCAGCTGCAAGGATTTTTGACTCATAAGAACATTGAATACTGTACGTAAATGAGATTCTCAAACGTAGCCTTTTAGAATTTTTACTTTTACCATTGATTATTAGTTATTTTGTAGTCTTTCACATAGTATTATTTTCTTTTTCAAATTGATTCAGTTAAATAAGGATTAGAGATGAGACAGAATTTTCAGGAATGAGACAAATTTTCAGTATACGATTCTCATTCTTTCCATTGCCTTTCTGTTACCCGCCTATATGGTCATTGATCCCCCCACTATTTTCAAACCAATACAAGTAGTTGTGCATCTCTCCACCCAGAGTACATCAGCCAGGTGCCTTCCTGCCAAGAATTCCCAGGAGAATATTGAGCACACACAGATTATGCAAATACCAGTCTGTTCAATTTCATTTACTTAAATTGAAGTGGGCCATAAATTAACTTATTAATTTCTATAGGTAAACCCTTCCCCAATTCCTTTAAAGCAATTCTGTAATATCAATGTAAGGTTAATATAAAGTTGTAATGAGACTATTGTATGGAAATTATTATATATGATTCATAATCCAACAGTATGTGGTCAAGACAAAAACGGAAAAGGAACATAAATTCGAGTATGTCTGTTCCCTTACGGGTATAATTTGTGATTTCTGTCTCCTTTTTGATGTTCAAGAGTGTATTTAGTAATATTTACTCATTTCCCCCCAATGTATAGAGAAATAACTAAAAAGAAAAAGAAAAAATGACATACCTTAGTCAACTTACTTTGTAATCAGAATTGATTATGAAGAAAAAAAATTCAGGCAATGAACATTGAAAAGCCTGGTATTCTGAAGAATGTTCCTGTTCTCTTCAATATTAAAATATTAAAACATTAAAAAATAAAAGAGGCCATGGTTGTACTTAAGAACTTCATAGTCAAACTGCCTTAACTGTATGAAAATATTTTGCAATTTTTTTTGAAGAACAAGGATATGTCTTACATTTTTTCAAATACTTTGTCTTCTCCTACACCAATGTCATATATCAGGACATAATAAAGAGATGTTTTATTATAATATTATTAGCCTTAATATATTTATAGTTCACTTGGCTAGATCAAACCTCATCTCAAACAAGTTGGTGTTCATTGTATTTGATATTGTTTGAAATATTTAGACAATTAAGAGTTTGAAAATTTTTTATGTGACAATTTACACAAAGGTATTTGCTGTGATGAGATTGAAATGGTAAGTAAAAACCAGTAAAAGAAAAGAGTGCTCCAAATCACTTTCACCCAATGCTACTCATACTTTACTGTGCATAATAATCACTTGAGTATCTTGTAGGCATGCAGATATTTTCCCAGCAGGTGTTGGGAGAGTCCTGATATTTTGCATTTCTAAAGGAAAAAGTTTTGTGGGGCCACATCCTAGAAAACCCACACAGTTATGAGTGCACCATGCTTAATTCTATCCTCTGCTTAATGACTTAGTCGGCACTAGTCAATGTTTTAAAAAGAACAAACAGGAATTACAATGAGAATGACACAAAAAAAAATTCAGTGTTATATATTAGCTCCTATTTGTGCAAACAGCAAAACTACTATAGGATTTACAGGAGATCTGGAATTGTCAGATTTGTTTAAAACTCTTACAAGTACTTCATTGGATTTCATTGAAAATATCCCTCAAATATGAATTACATATTCATTTGAAATTTTACTGATTGTAATTTTGTTGTGAGACTCCAGACAAAATCCAAGGTTTAATTTGATTTCTGTAGTGATGTACCAAATTTTTGTAAACTAAACTAAAACAGAATAAAATTTCGATTCTTTGGAGAGTTTGAAAGAGAAACACAAAGAGTCATGTGGTTAAATTAGGAAATTTCTTTCTGTTAAGAAGGTAGTTTATAACAAACAAACAAACAAAAAAAAGAAGGTAGTTTACAATATGGCCTTTCTTTAAAAACATATCTACAAACGTTTTCTTATTAGTGCCATCCTTCTGAGTGGTACAACAGAACCTAACACTCTTGTTGAAAGTGGCTTTTCCCTGAGGATAAGGCTTTGGTGCAGGAAAATTTCATCCTCCAACCCTTAACATAGTACAGAGAATAGATTTTTAAAATAAAGAATAAATAGTCATTAAGAAAATATTAAGAAACATAAAGATACTAATAAATATTATTATGGAGTAGAATAAAGCCAAATCTGATTATTTCCTAAAACTTGAATTTTGTAAAATAAAAACATTTCACAGATGGTTTTGGGGAAATTTAACATTTCAAAATCACAGTCTTAAACACAAAAGAGTTGGGATTTTGCTGTGGTAAAATGTTTATGGATGGGTCTACTTTGACAATTTAGCCTGTCGGATGTGACTTTCACAGTCTGTTGGCAGTTTGTAGGCAAGACATCACACCTGTGACTCTGTGGTTGATTAATGAGTCTTTCAACTCATTGCTACCATCTGAAGAAGGGCTGTGGCCTTTCTGAGCTTCACTGGTTTATTCGTCTTCAACAGCAGTCCTGTCGGGGTATCTTCCATAAGAAAATCACACCTGGTTAAAGCTAATGAAAACCTCAATATGTCATTTTCTAGACAAGTCAAAAAGCATGTAAAACTAGACAAAAGATGTATTCAAGTAACATGAATGTAGTTTTGTCATAACCTGCCAATCCAAGAGTAACATAAAAAAAAAAAGCTTTCCTCGATGACATACTTCTTAATGTCAACTTTTAGAGTAGCAATTCTGAATTCTCCGTGCTACAGGAGGCCTTTCACAATGCCAGCTCTTTCGCTATACGCAGTATCTATTTTCAGCAGAAGTAGGAAGGCTCCAGTTCATGGGGAGCTAGTCCTTTAGCTTTAATTATCTGCAAATGATTAATCCAATTGGGGAACGTTTATGCCTTGTTTCAAGCTGCTCACCTTCAATGGGTCCACTTGAAGTATGCCTGGCATTCCTAGAACTTTCTCCTGAGCACAAGGCAGCCCTGCAACTGCTTTTTCCCTAATCTTACTCTGCAGACAGCAAAGCCTTTAAAAACATAAACACATAATTCTCTCCCGATCCTCTTAAAATAGAGAGGAAGGTGACGGGGGGACAGTGAGACAAAGAACAGAAAGTAAGGATGACCAGAGGTCAAGTAAGCTGAAATGCAGCCTAGCAGAGGACAAAGTGATGGGAAATCAAGGAAAGACAAAGATGGGAATCTCCCTCCCTTCTGGGCTGTGTATGGTAGCTTCATTTCTAAAGCACTTTAAATTTCCAAAACATCAATAATATTTAAAGAAATATCAAAGTTCACTTAAGGTCAATATCTGCTATTTCTTATTTTGGATTTTGGACCAGCATTCCCTGCCACAAGCTACATACACAGCACAAAGTTTAGCCACATTTAAATGGCAGAGGGAATCACAAACACTGTATGAGCACCAAATAACTCAAAGTTTCTGTTCTAGCAATTTTCATTTTCTGGCCCATAATATTAACAAACCTTTGTATCATTGTACACATTATCAGTGAACAGTGCCCTAACTGGACAGATACCTGCATGATATTCTGATGCAGTTACTCTGATCTCTACTACCACATTTCTGTTCATCAGAAACTGGAATTGACTGAATAAAAGTGAATACAGTTTCTATGCATTTTACCACTACTAATAAACATTTTCATTGATTTTATCACAGTATGAGATGTAGATGTGAGGTGTCTTCCAAAAGTTCATGTACCAGACAATGTAAGAAAGCTTAGAGGTGAAATAATTAAGTTATGAGAGCCTTAAGCCAATCAGCTAATTAATCCCCTGGTAGGGATTAACTAGGTGGTACCTGAAGGCAGGGAGGGTGTGGCTGGAGGAAGTGGGTCCCTGGGGGTGTCCTTTGGGGTTTATATTTTGTATCTGGTGATGGGGAGTCTCTTTTTGTTTCTTGATTACAATGTCCTGAGCCACTTTCCTCTACCACACTTTTACCACATGATGTTCTGTCTCACTTCAAGCCCAATGAACAAAGCCTGGCTTCTAGGGACTGAGACCTCCAGAACTATGAGCCCAAAATAAACTTTTCCTCTCCTATGTTGTTCTTGTCAGGTCTTTTAGTCAGAGCAATAACAAAGCTGGCACAAGGCATAATCTCAAGATAATTCTTCATTATCATCACAATCACTGCTTTTTTCCCAATTTCCTATTTGATGCCTTCCTAAGAACTAAGGAATGAAAAATATGTAGTGATCCTATCTTAATTTAAAATTTATTTGGAAGATTTGAAAGGGTAAATTTTGACTGATAAAAAACATCATTTCAAGAAATGAACTGAAAATGTCAGTAATGGTTTTTTTAAACAGTCACAAAGTGATAATTACAAAAATTTTCAAATTGTTATATCAATGATTTTAATTCTGGCTGCAAATTTGAATCACATGAGAATTATTTAAAAAGTAATAGTGAGTGTTATCTCACCTGCAAAGATTCTGATTTAATTGGTTAGTGGGAGGCCTGGGCCTGGACATTGTTTTGTTTTTTTAAACTCTTCCCAAATTACTCAATGTACCAGTGTTAAAGTACAATTGGTCTATATAACACTCCTTGTGTTTATTTTGCTGACCTAAAAAGAATACTCAGTCATACCAGAGAAAAATAATATCTTAAATTAATTGGAAAATAAAGTGATTATTCTTTGTAATTCTTAAATCTATTACTATGGTTTATAAGTTGGACCATAAGTCAGAAAACCTTGGTTTTAATCATTGCTCAGCAATCTACTAGTTCTGACTTCAGTAAGTCCCTGAACATAGATGTTTTCTAAACCATAAAATGAGAAAATTAAGATTTTTTTTCCTGCCTTAGAAGCATATTCTCAAAAAATTTTCAAGACTACAGAACGCTGTTCTTAAATATAAATGGAGGATTTATTTGACTCCATTTACTAAAGGTGCAATTTAAACCAGCATGAGTTCTCCACTCCTAGGGCAGACATCATTAATTGATTACAGCACTGCAGAAAAATAGTTATCCTCCTGGAATTTGCACTCAAGATAAAACAAATATTTTCTGTTTGTGAGTTACACACTCATGAGCTGTTCTATTTAAAGGGGTAATATAACAAAGGAGTCAGCAGAAGACTAAAAATATCCAGAGAATGAAATATTGTTAGCATAGCTCAGAAAAAGGACAACATATGAATCATGTCCTAAGGGAAGGCATAAAGAGATGGTCTACTCCTACTAACCAACAAACTTTCTACCATAACCTAGCTTCTGAAATCAATTTGATTTCAGAAGAGAATGACAAAATCTGTTTGAAGTTGTATTTTCCAATTATAAATTAGTAAAATATTATTCTGGTTTTACAAATATCTCTTGTGGGTTTGGTTAGTATGACTCAATATTCCTACAGGAAACCAAATTGCCAGACTTTCAAAAGGTAAAGTCATAGACTTGGATGGAAATCCCAGAGAAACCGTATCCTGCCAAAGAGGTCAGCTGGTCTTCCAGCAATGAGCCATTTGGTAAAGAAAACAATTGCAACATCATTGAAGTAAATTGCTATAGCTTGGATCCGGAGTGAACACCAAACACCCATGTATTAAGGCCTGCTCCCTAGGCCACAGTGAATACTGGGAGGTGGTGAAGCCTTTATGAGGTTTTAGGTCACTTGGGATAAGCCCTCAGAGACCTATGAGACCCTGGTCTCTTCCTTTTTCTTCCCCAGCCTGGAGGTCAATGGGCTTCCTCCACCATATGCTCCTGCCTTGACGTAATAACCTTGCCATAGACCCAAAAGCAGCAGTGTCAACCAACTATGGACTATAACCTCCAACACTGTGAGCCAAATTAAACCCTTCCTCTTTTAAATTGATTATATCAGTTTTTTATTACAGTAATGGCAGGCTAAGCAATACATAACTCAGTTCCTAGACAAAATATTTTCTCATATGAACAAAGAAGAAAGAAGCTATAAAAAAAAAAGTACAAAAAACTCTTCATTTTTGCGGGATTTTTAATACTCAGAAATAATAAAATGTGCATAAAGATTGTAATAATGCAATTAGGATAAGAGATTCAATGCTCTTTGAAGGCAGGCCCCCATCTCATGCAGTCCTAGAACCATCTTTCATGATAAATCCTGTACCAAAAGACAGATTAGTCATACCATCTGCTGCCTCCTGGGAGATAAATTGCACATTTCAAAGTGTGGCAACATTCCACTATAGCATAATGAAGAAAATGAAAAACATATTAGCAAACTGAACACTTTGGGGAAATTTCATTTTCAAATTGTGTGCTGTTTTGCTTTTAAAGAAGTAAAATTATTAAATAAAATGTGTGAGAGGAAGCAAATATTCTTCCTTGTAGCAAAATTATGGATGCTTTTACTTTGTGAAAAATAACATTATTTCCAACGAATGCATTAAAATCACACATATAATCCACATTTTCAGAGTTGTTATGAGGAAGCATCTATACGTACATACTTCTGTTGAAATCAAATTTCAATCCTAAAATTCTGTCTGATTATGGGTTAAAAAATAAAAAAGAACAATTTGTTAAGAAACAATTTCACGCAGTTTGTTCTTCAGAAACCCCTTGGGATCTAGAAATTGTTAGTTTCAAGCTGTCTCAGACCAGCCAGTTTGGTGCAAGAAACTTAAACACGCTGACTTGGAAGCTTTACTTCCCCCAGGCATTCCCACTGCTGTCAGGTAATTCCTACCACCCGGAGGCAAATGAACACAAAAGAACAGACTGTGCAACTCCAGAACAGACTGCAAGAACAATGTGATTAAGAGCAAGACAAGTCAGGTACACCTCTCATATTTGACCAAGGCCACTATAAACTAGAATGTCTTTTCTGAAGAGCCATCAATCACACACCAAGTGTGTCCTCAGGAAGGTGCATCCCATCAAAGTCGTATAAAAATAAGGCAAATAGAATTTTAGTGACAGACTACAAGGCTATTTGACCTATAAATTACACAGGCCCATCAATTGTTTGCACATACCTAAGAACCTTCCAGGTCAGATGAGGCCAAGGAATTGAAAGAAAGAATCTGTAACTCTTTCAATAGTTTCCACTTGTAGGTCCAAATAGGACAGTTGCCCCCTTCACCCCTCCTGAACCCCTCACCAACTCAGCACTTGACTTTGTCCTAAGAAGCCTAACATATGTTCACTGTGCCTGGATGTTGCCAGTGTACTGATTTAAAAATGAAAAATGTAGTGAAAAAACACTTTATCCAAAATAGACTGGATATAAGATATTTCCTACGTTAATCAGCTTTCTACCTGAGAAGGGTTTATTGTGGTTCATGGATTCAGAAGTCTCAGGCCATGACCAGTTGTTTCTGTTGCTTTTGGGAGTTTGGCAAGGCAGTAAGTATTTGGAGGGGAGCTGCTCACTTCATGGTAGCCAGGAGAGAGGAAGGGGCTGGGGTCCCAAGGTCCCCTTCAAGGGCATGCCCTCAGTGACCTAACTTCTTTCTACTAGACCCCATCTCTTAAAGCTTCCACCACCTCCCAATAGCACCACGGGTCTGGGGACAAAGCCCTCAACAACACCGGGCTTTGGAGGACATTCTAGATCCAAACTACAGCACTGTCTTTCATGCTGTTTCTACCTCTGTTGAACTCTGTCTGGACTACTTCTCACTTTGACTGGCTGATAGAGCTGATGTATTACTACCTCCACCCCCATTTGTTTCCTGACTCTCCTAAATTCAGTTTGAATTGATTTTTTTCTCCTTTGTGATCTTCCATTATAGTTCTATGGTAACTGGCAAGAACTTCCATTATAGCTATATCCATACATTGTTATTTGTTTTTGTTTTTCTGTTTAGTGTTTCCACTAGATTTTTTATTTCTTGACAGCAGGTGCTATGTCTGGTTTATCTCTATCTGCTGTGCTCAGCGAATGTTTGAAGAATGAACATAGATCTATTTATTTATTCAAAGTTTTTCTGGACTAAATAATGGGATAGAAATATTCTTACAATCAACACAACACATGTTGTGGGTTATGTAATACTTTTGTCTACTAGCAAATGCATCCTCTGTATAATTAAATAATAAGTCTGGATCATTTTTTACATTGAGTTATCAATTTCCAGGAAATACTGTAAGATGTATATCTTTTTTACCAAACTTGAAAGATTGTGATGTATAACCCACTACCTCCATTTCAGATCCCCCTCCCCCTTGAAGATAGTAACTCCCTCTTCTGTGTCAGCCCACCGGTGTATGCCCACCTCTTTCCAAGCATCCCTTCTGGTACCCACCCACCAGAACCCTCACCAGGTGTGCGGAGACCCCCCCCCAGTCACTCCCTACTTCCTATTTGCACTTGAATCCACCTAATCACAGCCAATTTCGCAGACTGTACGCCTGAGCTCCTCCAATTAGAGTGAAGGGCAGTATTGCGTCAGGAATTAAAAACCCATCATTTCCTTGCTGGGGGTGCATTCTTTCACTCTTGGGGGAAGTAAATTTTCTGCCTTGCTCATCCACACCTGACCACGTGTTTGATTTCATTTATAACAGTCCTAACACTGTTCAAACCCTTTACAGCTTGGACTTGATGAAATGGATGTTCAGAACTGGATTTTGGCTGAATTAGATGCAAAAAGAGCTTTCTGGACAAGAGACAGTAAACAACAAGGTCTTAATCAGGCTTCTTACTGACTTCTTTACAAATCTTACCAGCGTAGACAAAATTTTATACCCTAGGACTCTGACTTTAGAAAACTTCCATTTTAAAGAAAATTATAATAGTTTATTTTATCCATTTTTCTAAATCACATCTTCCTAATTTTTTTCATTTAAAAATCTATTCAGAATAATAAAATGCTCAAATGATATAGTAAGGTTTAAATGAAAATTAAAGAAAAGGATAGATTTGCTACCTCTGGGGAATGAAATCATAAGGTAGGTGATGAAGCAGAGCAAGAGATTAGTAACTTTTACTTTATACAATGTCTATATTGTTTAATTCCAGTGAGCAGGTGTATGATTTTAAATAGTTTAATATAGTTTTTAATAAATGAACTGATAAGGTCTCTTTCTTGGTGATCCTTTCCTTAAATGAGAAATTTCTACAATAGAAGGAAATCATCCAAAACAATAAATTTAGGCTGATGCCAAAAAACAGGAACTGAACAGTACCATTCTTTCGCTATTGTGGTTTATAGTGTAAGTTGCAGTAAGAAGATTTTGAGATTCTTTTTCTCCAGGTGCCCACAGTTGTTAGAAACATTACATGTCACACGCTGAATATTAACATGGATAGTTTGGCTTATAAATGCCCTGACACTGGAAAACAGGAGACTTTGAAGAGCCATAGTACTGGGGAGAGACTTAGTGGTAGCTCAGGGATGGTCTTGGAAAGGCAGAGTTGATGGGTGACACTAAGGAGCAGAGGGGATGAAGCTGGACAAGGGTGTAGGAGCATTCACATGGGGCCCTCATTTGTGGATATCAGGAAGTGCTTAACTTCCAGAGTCAGCTGGTCAGTCTTCTCATATGTGACCTCCACTCTGTCTCTTACTGCCTGGAACCTTAGTCCTGGTCAGGACTGAGTAATCATGTCCTTCAGGGAGGTGTATTACATTGCCATGTTTATGACATCATATAAAAGTGACCAATAAAATAACTTAAATTAACATTTTTGCTAGCAGAGCTTAAAGAGGAAGGGAAAGGAATGGGTAGTATGAGTTAAATTCTATCTTTCTCATTGAAATGTAAGGAAAGATGAGTGAAGGAAAGCAAGAGAGGGCTGAGCGGTAGCTCAACAGTACCACAGATTTATTTGAGAGAAACATGCAGAGGTCGGCACAGTGGAGTCTGGGACCTACCTGCTGCTTACAGCCTGGGGTAGATATAGAGAGAATGAGGGTGGAGTGGGCCAAGGTGTGTGTTTTCTGCTCAAAATGAGAGTTTGGGTAGGGTGTGATTTTTCTGATAAGGGCAGGGAGTCAATAGATTCAGATAAGGGCCCAGAGTCAGTAGATTTCAAAATAGTGAATAGGGGGTTTGCTATCTGGCTTACCTGAGAGATTTCTGGTAATTTTCCATATCCATCATTCCAGCGTCTAAAGGGATATAATAAGTTGGGTCGATGATATAAAATTTTTATCCAATTAGTGGGTAAATAGATCTAAGTATTAATTCTGCCTAGGAAGAAGATTCCCTGGTTATAACTAAAGCAGCCAGAGAAATGATAGGAAATAACTTGCTTTATCTGGAGGCTGTGTTTTGTAGGGAAATTTTAATGGAAGTGTGGTGGGTGGTCACAGTGGGCTTGGAGATATCTCACGCTGTGGCTGACACATCAGGGAGTAGAGCTGAAAGGGATGTGAGAGGGGAAGGAAAAGGCTTCTGGTTGGTATAATAGGACCAAGGAGTGTGGGGAGCTAAGGTGGGCATAAAAACAAATGGAGGCATTAAATTTGGTTAAGATGCTCCTGCCAAAAATAGGAGTTGATCATCTATGCATGAGTGGGGTCTTCCATACAGGCAGTTGAAAACAAAAAGGTTTTGGCCTAGGGTTTTAGTCTGGGGTAGTGGGATCCCATTCTCTGAGGTCCCCGTTTTCTATCTGCCTAATATCTTGCCTCAATTCCACTCTGAAGAGGTCCTTCACTGGTACCGGGGGAGGGGAGGGCAGGCAATGAAAAATTTGGCTTCTTGCTGCTGACAGTGGACATTGACTTCGGGAGTCAGGGAAACTCTCCAGAGGGTCTATCTAGGGGCCTTGGTAGAGTTGGGAGGCAGCTGCATGGAGGGTCATATTTCCATGACCATCTGGTACTTAATGAACTCTAGGCATCTCGTGCATCAGGGCAGTCCAGAGATTGGTGATGGTGGTTGGCAGCTGACTAGACATGGTGTACATGGGGAAGGGATCATGCTAGAACAATAAATAATGCACCAAAACATTATTTTCTGCAAGCAATTAGTATAAAACAATCAGTGTTATCAGCCAATCTTTGAAAACCAGGAAGGTAGTAACTTGTTAGCACTTAGGGTGTGGTCTGCCATGTCATTTACTTGTGAGTGAAGGCCATTCATGACCTTAGAAACCTTAGCAGAGTTACTGGGAACACATTTAATTTTTATAATGGCACAGGTGTCCCCTTGAGTTGGGGAATGCCATCTGATTTCTCTAAGGTAGCTTTTTAAATATTAGAACTAAACAATCATAACAATGAAGAACAGATTGAGTTTACCCATATAGGAGATTAGGGAAATTTGTGGATCTCAAATTGACTTAGAACAAACTTGTGACTCTGGTAGTGTCTTCTGTAACCCTTTCTTTATAATCTCCCAGTTTTATTTACTTGTAGGAGGAGTGACATAAGCACATGTTTTGAGTTACATTAAAAGAATCATTGTCGGGGCTGGAGCGGTGGCTCAGCGGTTTCGCCGCTTGCCTGGCAAGCACGAGGACCCGGGTTCAGACCCCAGCACCATGTACACAACTGAGTGTTGGAGCAGCTGGGGCCATGTGAAAAACTAAATAAAGTTGTTTCTCTCTTTCTCTGCCTCTCTCACTGTCCCTCTCTCTTTAAAAAAAAAAAAAAACAACGAATCATTGTCTTTCCTTTTAATTGCCCATGTATAACTCTCCTACCAGGTGTTTATGACCAAGTTGGTCAAAATTGGCTTTTTTTTTTCTATCTATTTCTAGGTCAACTGAGATTCATCAGGAGGCCACTCTTGGGGACGTGTAAGAGTCTCTTGGCTCCTTTCAACTACCTCTATCAGTGGTGCCACCTGCCAGCATAGGTCAGGGTCTTGTTGACCACATGTGGCTTCTCTTGGAAGCATTAGGGACATTTCCTTTTCCAATGACTGTCTTCTTTGCAGATTGTGCACTGGTTGGCATAGAGAAGTCCCATTGTCCCCTGAGTTTTGGCTGACCAAACAGGGCAAGGGCCAAAATATTGACTTTTTCCTCAACCCTTTAACTTCCTTAACTTTAATATCCTGGTTTTGGTAGTAAGAATCCAGTAGGCCACTTTCACCAGTCTTAAAGTAGGAGTACTGGGCTTTAATTTTAATGTGTACAGTTTTATAGTTACCCCTTTTGTTTAATTAGGGTCATAATGATACTAACTTGGGTTTTTTGTTAGAAGTAGTACTTCTGCAAAACATTATTAGGCAACAGATATAAAGTCTTTCAAGGAAAATACAAAATGGAATTAACAAGAGTAGAAACATATTCAGTTTTTATAATAGCTATGAACCAAGAAATATAATTTTTAATTATTTTTCTTTTTAAGAAATATAATTTTTATATCCTCTATTTATTTTGAGATCACAGTAATGCTTACAATAAAAATCTATCTTTTGAACTTAACTTTAAATAAGCTTAACTTTAGCCTACTTTGGAACCATAAGGTGAGAGGCTGAGCCTTAACTCATGCAAGGCAAGGCTCTTGAAAAATATTTGGTAAAGTGTTTTATTTCTGAAGCTGTTCTTTGCCTCTTCAAAGTATCATTCTACAAAATTCTCATTGATTATTTCCCCAGTCTATCTGAATATGCATTTAGGAAACAGCATTAATGATCAGAAAAAGACTTAGTCAAAGCAGAGATATCAGCCATATTTTCAAGTGGCAGTGTGACCCTTCTATGTCAGATACAATATATAAAAGAGAGCACTTATTGGTTATCTTGCCTGTAAACCTACATAAACTTTTATTTTATAAACTTCTACATAAAATTTAGACAAAGCTTGAACACTTATTTGACCTTAAGAGAAATCTTTAATAACTTTAACTGTGCCAATTATATTCAACTTAATCATATACAGAATTTTGAGATTTACCCTCAACAAACCTTCTGCAACTTACTTAGAAACTGTATACCTTTTCATCCAGAAACATCTTTCATTCTAATTTCTATACCAAAGTATATTCCTTTACCTATAATCTTTTATATCTCTTTTCTAGTTGCTTACTGTTTCTTAAATCTGCATTCTGATGCAATCCTTATAAAATGTCTGACTTTTTAAATTACCCCTTTTAATAAGATGAAATATTTTTTGCTATTTACAGTACTTTAATTGAAACACAGCTGAAACCTTTTGTACTGTTTGTATAAAGAATTATACCTGTTAAAATTTTAATTCTTAATAATCTTGCTTTTGGTGAAGATCCAGAAACAAAGCAATCTTTAAACTCCATTTACCATTTACGAACAATTTATATAAAAACACATTTAAAAGATTCAACTAGTATTTCTTGAGATAAACAGAAGATATTCAGATGTTGCCTCTCCAGCATTTCCAGTTTTATTGGGAATCCCAGAGATGTTTACAGAGAGTCCCACCCAGGTCCACCTCAACTTTTGACTGACAGCAAGATGACATCAGACTTTCAAGTCCTTATTGCCACTTTGGCCCATGTTGATTGGTTCTAACTGGATTCTGGTTAGGAGGAATTATCCTTCTCTCCCTGGGTTTCAGGATCTGGTATCAAAAGTCTTCTCCTTAGGGGCAACTTGGGTTCCTCCTATTAACATTATTTTGGGCCTGCATTTCCTCTGTAGATAACAGGTAGCTTGCTGAGGAATGTGACATAGTCTGTTCACTAAGATCAGGCAGACTCCCTGTATGTAAATTGCCTTTTGAAAAAGAAAGCATGTGGGGTCAGCACAGTGGGCCCATTTGATAGAATTATTCTCTTATCCTAGTATTCCCACCATTCACATCTGTCTGTCCCCTAACACTGGGGGAGGTTACTATCAGACAGAGAAAGAGAAAGGGGTGACTCACTCACTGGTAGATTGATGATGGGTAGGACTCTGACTTAGGAGACCTTAGATCACACTAGGAAATTATCTCAGCCTGTTATCCAAGGAGCTGCTGAGGCTCTCCTTTAAACACTGGGTGAGAAGCCATGAAAGGAGATTAAAGTGGAGATAGAGCTTCTGTGTGTGATCAATTGGCTTTCAGCCATCTCTAGAGTTCCTGCATTCTCACCAAGGACTAACCCCTGGCCAGAGAATTAGGCTGTTTCTAAGAGAAACCTCAGTTTCTTGATTGAATGGATTGCCATGAAAGGAAACTGAAGCAAGATCAGATTAACATTCTCTATGCTGAGACAGAGAACAATTGATAAATCTCACTCCAGCAAAGGCTTTCCTTTGAGTCTGGCAGCCGCGTGGCTGACAGGGTCCTGGTATTTTTGGTAGAGTTCACAAAATGGAGTAGAGAACTTCTGTAAGAAAAGTGATAGAGCAATTGTCCATTTCACTCACCCTTCTGAAAATCTCAGGGGAATCCCTGTAACTGTAACACAGAGTGTGGGGGGTTGGGGTTCTGTTTTGTAAATTTGAGGATTGAAATCCATGGACACAAGATCAGACAGAGCAAAGTAACAGGATTTAAAGTAATAGAAAGGAAGCAGAACTCTCCAAGAGGGATGAGTCCCAAGAAAGGGATCCCTTGAGAGGTTTTTCATTTAAGAGAAGAATGTGAAAAATTGAGCAGTTTGGGCAGAGAGAAGGTCTGGAGTAGAGGTACCAGGCCTGGAGTAGAGGCCTGGACATAGGGAACCTGGGACCATTTGCCATTACAGTAGAGAGTTTTTAAAGATCTCTGTGAATTCGTAAGTCCAATGTGCCATTTTTATGCCAGTGACTATTATTGTCCAGCTTGTAATGCCAATCTTTCTGGTTTGACTGTGTCTTGGAGACCCAGAGTCTGGACATGATTGGGAAAGTACCCCAAGGAGGTGTCTGATGGAAGCTTTGGTGGGATCTGGCCCATGCTGCACAAGATGGATTGAGAAGGGCCCCCCAAGGACTCAGGTTAAGAGAAAGCCAGGGATTCAGAAGAGTCAGAGGGAGACGCTCCCCCAGTGCTGGTGATGGCTGTGATGTCCAAAAATGTGAATAGTCCTTGCTGGAGCCGCCAGGGGGAGAGGAGAGGAGAGGAGAGAAGAGGAAAGAAGAGAGAGAGAACCAGGTGAGGTTAAGCGAAGGCCCAGAGGAGCCACCTTTGGTGGGAACCTTGAAACACAGGTCCCACTTCAGACTTTTTGCCATTTTGTTATAGGAAGTTATCAACATCTGTTAGTATTTTTGGATCAAAGGTCCTGAATTCAAAATTTGGGCCATTGAGCAGTGGAGAGGTGTTACGAAGGTGACAGGAGAAAACAAAGTGTCCTCCATTTACTCCTTGCCACCCGGTGGCAGAGTCTCATCACCTGGAAGTGAGTGGGCATCCCCAACTCTGATCCCAAGGTGAGAACCCCCCAAGGTCCAGAAATGAGGGAATCTCTAGCAGGTCGCCTCTGCAAGAGACCCAGAGTCTTACCATTCCTTTGAGATGATCAGTATTAATGGTGTTGCATGTGGTCACAAAATGGAGAAAATTAGGTCTGTGATCTGGAGGTGTAGCCGCACAGAAACAGGGGAGAGACAAGAATGAGGTTTCCAGAAGACATCAATAAAAAGTCAGAAAAGCTCTTGCTCTACTCCTGCAGTTATAAGGCTGCAAAAATCTCACCCCAGGAGGGGGTTGATTTCAGGTCATGAAGAAGTGGCTGCTGTTTAGCTGGAGGGAACTTGGAGGGTGCTCTGAATCTCAAATCTTGTATGAAGGGGAAGTAAAAGAATTGGAAGGAGGAAGACTGGAGGGCGTGTAAGAGCTCTGTCCTCCTATCCTGGGTTTTGGCACCATTATGTAAGAAAAGAGGAGAATGAAAGAAAGAAAGAGAACAGAGGCGGCTCAACAGTAACACATGTTTATTCAGGAGAACCCTGCGGAGGAGGGCCCAGTGGAGTCTGGGACCCATCTGGCACTTATAGCCTGGAGTAGATATAGAGGGAGTGATGGGGAGGGGGCCAAGGTTCGAGTTTTCTGGTTAAAACAGGAGTTTGGGTAAGGTGTGATTTTTCTGATAAGGGCTGGGAGTCAAAAGATTCCGATAAGGGCCCAAGTCAGTAGATTTCAAGAGGGTTTGCTGTTAGGCTCACATGAGTGATCTCTGATAATTTTCCATATCCATTAGAAAGGAATCAATAATGTAATTTTAAGTTCATAAATTTTAAAAAATAGTGGTGCAGCATATTCCTTAGACTAATGAACTGAAACAAATAGAAAAGGAAATACTTCAAGTCATTACAATTAGAGTGAGACTTGTGTGATTGCAGAGGTGGAGGAGGCTCTTATATTTCATCTTATCTTCTGGTACCATTTGAAAAAATGTATATATGTCACTTATATTTTATTATAGAATAAATTTCAAAATTAATATGTACCTTCTGGATACTAAAAAGTATTTTTTCTTTTATTGGTACATTAAAGTTGTACATAATGATGGGATTTATTGTTACAGTTCATATATGCACACAATATAACAAATAATTTGGGCAGTATCCAGCCCCCAGCACTCTGCCCCTTGCTCCTCCCATCGTCTGGTCCCTTGCTTATGGTAATCACCCTTTGAAATTGACTGTGTGGGAATTATTAAGTTTCCTAGGTGTGCAACACATATTTTTCCCTTTCCCCCCAACTCTCCTTTTTTTCCCTCACCTCCTTCCTTCCTTCTCCCTTTCTGTTTTCTCTACTATACTAGACTTCTTTTAGCTCTGCTATTAATTGGTATTTGGAAGGTTCTTTATGAAATCTTATCCCTCCCTCCCCCTTTCCTTATTTTACTCTGGCTTCCACAAAGAGGAGAAACTTAGAACTTTTGGGTTTCTGTGTTTGGCTAATTTCGCTGAGCATCATATTTTCCATTTCCATCCATTTGTCAGTGAATGCCATAATTTAATTCTTTCTAAATATCTGGGTAAAATTCCATTGTATGTATATACCATATTTTCTTAATCCACTCATCTAGTGATGGGCATGTGGGTTGATTACATAATTTAGCTATTGTGAATTGTGCTGCTATAAACATTGATGTGGCTGTATCACTGTAATATCCCAATTTTAGGTACTTTGGGAAGATCCACAGGAGTGGGATAGCTGGGTTACATGATGGTTCCATCCCTAGTTGTTTGAGGAATCTCCATACTGCTTTCCAGAGTGGTTGGACTAGTTTGCAGTCCCACCAACAATGCAGAAGTGTTCCTTTCCTCCTACAACCACACTAGCATTTATTATTGCTCGTGATCTTGATCGTTGTCATTTTAACAGGATTGAGAGGAAATCTTAATGTAGTTTTGATTTGCATTTCCCTTATTGCTAGAGGTGTTCAACATTTTTTCATATATTTATTGGCCATTTGTGTAAAACATCTATTTTATTATAAATTTCAAAATTAATATATATATTCAGGATACTAATACATCTTGATTTTTTCAAAACTTCAAAAGATCTCATATTATGGAAAAAAGATATCAGATTTAAAGCTATATTCCTAAGTAAGGTAAAACAGGGTGAGAGTTTCATCTTTAGTATAAGGTAGCACTGCAGGAAAATAAAACAAAATAAATTTTTTTTTTATAAAGACAGAGGGACAGTGAGAGAGACAGAGAAAGAGAGAAACAACTTTTATTGAGTTTTTCACATGGCCTTAGTTGCTCCAACACTCAGTTGTGTACGTGGTGCTGGGGTTGGAACCCGGGTCCTCGTGCTTGCCAGGCAAGCGCCGAAACCGCTGAGCCACCGCTCCAGCCCCAAAATAAATTTTTTGCTAGGTGTGGTGGCACATGCCTATAATCCCACCAGCACAGGAGGCTTAGGCAGTAGATTTGCAAGTTCAAGGCCACCCTTACAAATTACCAGGGCCCTGTCTCAAAATCAAAAATAAGACTAGGAATATGGCTCAGTGATTGAGTGCCCCTGAGTCAATCCCCAATACCAATAAAAAGGAAATAAAGCACTGTAGGTATTCTAGCCAAGTTATATATAAACATATAGCATGTCACAAAACAATATAGTGTTTTGGAAATATTAACAATACGGTGTTATATATAAACAAAGAAAATATTAATTGTTGCTCTGATTTGTTATTATAATATTTAATTATATTTAGTAGATATTTAAATTTCTCTTATAAACATGACATAGTAAAAATATCCTCAAAGAGATTACTTCCTTATGTGGATACGGCAACATAAACAAACTTCAGATGTTTAATGATGATCAATAAGCCTTAAAGTAGTCAATACTCTTTTCATCCTCAGTCAAACTGAATCAATGGCCCTATGACAGCTGCTCCTGGTGGAGCCTATGCTAAAACTTTTGCAGAAAAACTTCACAGTGGCTTTGGGGTCTGAACAGTATTTGACAGGGAAAAGAATTAAAGAATAGTCATTGAAAAAAAGATGTATTCTGCACAGTTTTTAAATAGCTTTTGATCCATTGCAAGAACCTGAAAGTGCCAGTATGTGAATGCATAATTAGGTAGAAGAAAATTCATTACAAAGTGAATTTTGGTTCAGTTTGACAAGCAAAAAACTCTCTCATGGCTGCTTTTGAGGAAATTATTATACCTTCTTTTCATCAAAATGTTGCCAATTCTGCATTTCTGTCAATAGCATTTAACATATTTACTTAGGTTGTCTCTTTTCTCACTAAAGTAATGCAGACCTTTATTTAAACTGCATTTCTGCTAGCTTATATAACATACACTTATATAATCTCCCTATATATGAGAGTCACTCTTTCCATCCCCACTGTGGTAGTCACAGAAAGTCAAATCTACAGTTAGTATAGGTGACATGATGGCCCGAGCTGTCATTTTTCTGCATCCACCATGGCAGTTGTGCTGAGTCCATGCTTCTCCGACATTGTTCCTAGCCAGTGTCTGAGTACCCAATACTCCTCTAGAGGGTGGTTGTAGTTCCAGGAGTCCCCCATGGCCTTGTCTAAACATTCTTAGAACTATCCTGCTGTCTGACACTTTTCCTATGCAATCCAACATCACCTTCTTCTTTCATAGGTATCAGATCAGCAACTTGGTCTGAAAGTCTTCCCTGCCTATTCCTGCTTTTTCCTTTCTAACCAATAGGTATATTCCCCCCCCCAAAAAAAAACCCCTCCAAAATCAAAGAATACCTTCCTGCACCTCTAATGCCATCCTGGTATCAGCTTCTTGAAGGGTATGAACTGACACACTGAAGAAAAGGTTAGCACAACACTTCTCTACCTTAAGGATACCTTGGCCACACTGTCTTCAAAGAGGAACTATCATACCTACTTTTGTGCAAATTAAAAATAGATTTTTCTAGCCCCTGACTTGCTTAGGAATGTCTTTTACATCTATGATGTATAATCTCTCTGTCCCTAGCCATAGTCTCTAACATGGCCTTCCGTCTTGAATTATTTGGTCCCTCCCGCCCAGATGTTACTAATGTCCTAAAGTAGCTCTCTGTTCTTGTCACACCAATACTTCAAGGCTTTGATGATTCTTTCAAGTCTACTGTTTAAGTGCAAACTTCTTAGTCCTCAGGCCCTCCACAATGTAAGTAGCCAACTTAACTCTCTCAAGTTTTAAATGGAAGAGGACTCTTTTTCTTCAAAAGATTGGAGATGACAGAAATGAAATTGAAGTTAAAGAAGGAAGTTCGGGAGATTCACATGAGATGGCTTTAATCTCCCTGGTAAAGTATGTGGTGGCAAGCCAGTTGTTGAGAGGAATATTAGCATCGGAAGAGGAGAAGCAACCAAAGTGAAAATTCAAAATGGATTACAAATTTTGTGGAGTACCACGGAAGGACCCTTTGAAATATAGTCATATGCTGCTCAATAACGCAGACCATCTGCAAAATGTGTCTTTAGGCTATTTAGTCATTTGGTAAACATCACAGAGTCTGCTTACACAAACTAGGATGGCCACAATAGCACTAGGAGATGTAATCTAATCTAATGGGATTATTGTATAGGATGATCAAATTGTTGACCAAATGTTATGTCATGCACGGCTGTATATAATATCTGACACTAAATTGTTACTTTATTGTTGGGGATTCCCCCAACATGAGGTCCAGCTGGCTTGTAAAAGAATTGGTGGTAAACAACTCTGACCCAGCTGGCTTGTATCTTCCTTAGTGACGTAATGCCTGACCGCATGACTAAACCATTAGGCCACTCATTTGTTACAATTGTATAAACGTGTTTGCACTGTGCCCCTATTGGCTGTTGTAATGGATAAATAGAGTAGCGACTAGTCAGGTAGAAGAAGCAGCCCTGTCCAGAAGCAAGCAAGCAACTGAGCAAGGAAGCAGCCCTGTCCTGAAGCAGTCAGAGAAGAAGCAGCATGGAAGAATCAAGCAGCAGTCAGGAGGAAAGCAGAGAGAAGACCGCCTGCTGCCTGAGAGAGTCAGAGAGGCAGCAGCAGCAGAGACGGCGGAGAGATCAGCAGCGGTAGAAGATGCAGACAGTAAGAGCCTCGGCTGCAGAAATAAGGACTCTGGTATGGCAATAGAAACACGGACTCTGAATGTGAATAGCCTTGACTCTAAATGTAATGCCTTAAGGGCCTAGACTCTGAGAGAGGGAAGGCGGGAAGCACCTGGAGGCCTTTAGCCGTGGTAAAGGGAGAAATAAAGTGCTTGAAGAACTTAAGAGCAAATGGGTCTAGTTGAATAAAGTGCCGGCCGGGACCGGACACTTTATTCCAAATAAAAGCCCTTAATATAGTAGATGCTCAAAAATGTTTGCTGAATGAGTAACACAAGCAAAGCTATACAGAAACCTTAGGATTAAAGGACTCGGACTTAGTTGGGTTCAGTGGCACACACCTGCAATTCCAGTTTACTCAGGAGACTGAGGCAGGAGGATCCAAGTTCAAGGGCAGCCTGGACAACTTAATGAGACTATGTCTCAAAATTTAATTGTTTTACATAGATGTTTAATCTTACTGTCAAATAGATTGAAAAATAACAAGGGATGATAGGAAGGGAGGAGAAGGGGAAATGTTGAAACTAAGATAAAGCAAGGTACATTCCAAGAATTTATAAGTATGTCACTGTATATACTGTAGTCATGAATATAAAACATATTCTTCATAGGTATAAGAATTATGTTACTGGGGGCTGGAGCGGTGGCTCAGCGGTTTCAGCGCTTGCCTGGCAATCACGAGGACCCAGGTTCAAACCCCAGCACCACGTACACAACTAAGTGTTGGAGCAACGAAGGCCATGTGAAAAACTAAATAAAGTTGTTTCTCTCTTTATCTGTCTCTCTCACTGTCCCTCTCTCTTAAAAAAAAAAAAAAGAATTATGTTACCGTACTTGGGTATTCTAGGAAAAATTTAGGACCCAGAAGATAGGCAAGGAAGATGGGAGGAGGGAGGTTGGGAGGGGGTGGGGGGACACTGACCAAATTGTATTGCTATATTGTGTACATCTATGAATATGTGACAACAAATCCCATCATTATGTACAACTATAATGCACTAAAAAAAATAAATTGTTTTAGAAAAGGGCTGAGGATGTAGCTCAGTATTAGAGTGCCCCTGTGTTCAATCCCTAGTACTGGGGGGTAAGGGAGTGGGGGAAGAACATGGAGCTGAGCCAGAATCTAAGCACTGTTACCTAGAGGCCTGTGTCTCTAGGTATTATAATCAACTTTCTAAGGTTACTATAGGATTATAGTTAAATATGTGTATGTAAATCACTTAAATTGTGCCAGTCATGTGCCAAGTGCTCTCTTTGTTATCTTCATTACTATCAGTATTATTACAAGGTATATACAGCTACACAGCTAAAAGAAGAAAAAAAAAAACAAAGAAACTGAGCAGGGTATAATAGATAAAGTATACCAGATACAGTCAGAAGTCTTCAGTGTGAGTACCACTTGCCATTTAAAATCTGTGACCTTGGGCACGTAATTTAATGTTTTGCAACCTCGCTCATACTTGTCTGTCATTACATGGTTGTAGTGAGGGTCAAAGGAGAAGATTTGTGTGAAAATGCTTTATACACCATAAAGGATGACAGACATGTACAAGTTTCTCAGCAGAAAAGAAAGCTGGCTTATGAGTTTATTTGGTTTACATACCAAACCCCTTAGCTTGACAAATTCTGAGTATCAGAGTGTTACATTTATATATCCTAAAATACACATTTAAGCAATCCCTGAAAAAAAAAATTCTGCTGTTGGATTTCAGGATGGTGGGGTTGGGGGAGCCTTCTGTTTTAGAACATAGAGTGATGGTGGATAGAAAGTCACTGAGGCTGAAACATTTTCATGGAGGTGGAAAGAAATGGGATATCTAAGGAGCTGGAGCATGAAAAAAAAATCCCCAAATCTGAATGTCATGGCATATGTAATGTATGTAATGGCTCAGAGGTGTGTACACATAAAATCATCTTTCCTTTTTTTCTTAAACCCAGCTCTCCATAACTAGGCAGCCTGCTGCTGCACCAGGAATTTACTGCTGTGAGCAACTATAAACATTGTGCTAATGGTAGCACAGCCTGAGAATGGTCACTTGAGAGTGCAGTGTGTGCAGTTTGAGGCCAGAGATGATATTTCCTACTCTCCACACACCGCAGGGCGCACACTGTAATCTGATGTAGGGTAAAGGTATTTTAATAATTATTATTATTAAAAGCAAACAATCCACTCTATAGATCAACAGCTCTTTTCCAACATGTTTTCTAATCTGTTTCCTCTCAGATGCATGGTTATTGTCCACCTGGAAAGGCCCCAAAGTGATAGCCAGAAATCTGCCACCACCACCCCTTCTGCTGTTCCTGCCATCATATTTAATTGTGTTTGCTCAACTTGAAGCCAAACTCATATGCAGTATATTTAGATGGTTAAAATAGCACAGCACTCCACAGTATTCACAGATTATTTTCAACAACACAATTCTTGGGAATTAGTCTGGAATAAATAAGGTAAAAGAAAAGGAGCAACATAAATTTGTTTCAGTGACAAAGAAAACAATATCGAAATGGCAATCTGGAGATCTTCCATGAGTGAAGGAATAACATGTTCCTTTCAGTGCTCTCTCCTGAAATGCAATCACCATCTCATTTGCTAGTCTGGATTTATTTTAAAGTGGTTGAGAATAAAAGCAAGAAATGAATAGTAAGGAACTGCGAAAAATACCTTTATTAATTCAAAAGATCAATGTACAATCGCTGTACTTATTCTTATATGGCATTAAAGGTAAAAGTGTAGAACTGATATATCTATGTTGATTTTTCTGGACCTCTAAGTAGTCTTTATTTTCTATGGTGGCAAACTTTCTAAGTCGAATCATATCTGTCGTTAATACATATTCAGCTACTGTGTTTCTTCAAATGCCTCAAAAATCTTTCATAATTAATTTACAAACCTAGGTTGGACACTATTGTCATTGAACTCGACCTCACAATTTTCACCTTCCATTTTTAGTATCATTTAACAAATCCAAATCTGATTGCCTGAATATCAAAAGACTTATAAATCATGGAGCAAAAAACAGACTTTGTTGCTGATAAGGTTATGGCTTGAATTGGATCAGTTAATTAAAAATAAAAACCAGTTTCCTATTCTAATCTGAACCAAATTTCAAATAACAACAATAATAGGCATTTTAAACATAAGAGTTTAACTCAAGATTCATCCAAATTTTGAAAATACAGAGAATAAATAAGCAGCTATATAATTTTTTACTTGTGATTTACCTGAGTACTTCTTATACTTCAATGACTGTTAATCAAATATCACACTTTTGAGAACACCAACTTTATGCTTGTCTGTCAAGAACCAGCTTTTTTCTGTATTCCTCTTCCTCATTTATTCGTTAGTTAATTGAATAAATATTGCTTAGCATCTACTATGTGCCCTGGGCTTTTCTAGGTATTGGAGACACAGTTGAAATAGGTAGAGGAGGTGCTAATATCAAGAAGTTTATCTTTCACTGCAGAGGGTAAGGTTGAACAAAAAAACAGAAATCAGGATTTCAGATAGTGATAAAACTCAGTGATGGAACTCAGTTTAGGAGACTGCTGGGGTGACCTGGAAGGTCACTTTAGATAGGTGAGAGGGAAAGATTACTCTCGGGAGCTAATATTTGCTCCAGGTGGACATGATGGTGCTAGACATGTGAAGAGTGAAGGGAACTTTGAGTACCAAGACCCTAAATAGTGGGAAAGAACAAAGAGAATCCACAGAACACGAAGCAGACAACATGAGCATTTTGAATTAGAGGAAGGTGTTTTGAGGTGAGGCCCGATAGTGAGCAGAGGGCACATCCCTGCCAAGGACTCAGGCAACCACTTCAAAATTTGTCCTGCCTTTGGAGTCAGCACAGATCCAATCTGTGGAACCAAGGCCAGTATTACCTCAGGTAACAGATATGGCTGGCATCCCACAAATTTCCTCCTCCATGTGTCTGAGCTGTCCCTCAAGTATTTCTTTCTTATGTCTTTATCTCCTGAGTGGCTCACCAGCCTTTTGCTTATTTTCTCAGCCTGGGTCCTCCAGACCTAGGCCCAATGACTGGTCTCTGACCTGATACATATTCTGCTAGTCCCTATTGGTTTAGGCCTGGAGTCTACATAAACTTGATCTGGAGGCTTGATCTGCCAACTATTCCAAAATGGAATTTATTGTTTCCTTACCTGACCAGAACTAACGCTGCTGCTATGTTACTATTTTTTCTGAACATGTATCATATTTTCAACTTTCAAAAACATTTCCATATATGTTAACTCTTGATTGTGTCAATATTCTCCATGAAGTAGCTATGTAGTTATTATTTCCTTTTAAACATATGAAAATCAAAGTTAGAAGTAAGCTACCGAAAACCCAGGAATCTGTTCTCCCTTTGCATGTTGTTTGGGGGTGAGGGAGGTCTGTTCACTCCAGAGGGTAAGTCCCCAAATGTTTTGCTTACTATATAGAAGTCAGAGACCAGGTGCAAAGAAATTTAGGTGAATAGAAAGAATTCCCTTCTCCTGGACTTTTTTCATACTTGTGTATTTGAGTTTACTTTTCTTTGTAACATGTCTTCAGACAAATTCACAGCCTCAGACATACATGCAGGTCATAATGTAGAGGTACGTTAGTACAACTATATTACTAATACAGGGAGGAAAGGGGGACACATGGTTTGTTTAATTGAATTTGGAAGAAAGAACCAAGCAGAGCTGCTCTTGGTTCTCTTCTTCAGCTTTGCCTAACCCCAAACACCACGGTTGTAGGCAAGAAATACGACTCTATAGATGTTGGATGGCATATATAACTCCCATTCTAAAAGCTCAATGTTCTGTGGTCTCATTTTCAAATGTGTATCTTTCAGATAACCATGTTGTCAGAAAATTCAATGCACTATTTTTTTAAAAGTCAGCATTTTCAGATAAGTTTTAAAAGAGAGTATCTTACAGAAAATAGCAAAAATGATTTCACTGATCATTCAACATTAATCAAAACTCGCAAATAACATTCTTAAAATAAATGGGAAAGTGATAGAAGAGATTAAAAACTCTCAGGTGTCTTTCATCCATTAAAGTAGATCAATTAGGTTCATTGTAGCTTGTGGTGTGTGGTACTTTGCAGTAGAATGCTTTTCATGCCATTCTTTAAAAATCTAAGGTTCTTATTAAGATGAGATTCTAGCTGTTTCTATTAAAAATTCATGACCTTTTTTTCCAAGAGAACTGTTTTGACCTGTTATTTCTGGCTAAATTTGCAAGAGTTCCTTTCTCCCATTCACTCCTCCACATATCTCAGGGAAATAGACTTTAATAGTAACCTAATTGAAGTATATCTAAAGTTATTAAACAAAAATAACAATATGTAATTATGGGTAAAGCACAGATTCCCTTAGAAGTGACTATTACACAACACGAAGGCAGTAAGTTTTGAAAGACACTTCGTCCCTAGAGCACCATTTAGCAAATAAAAGAAGCAACTCACAACTGAAGAAAAGTTAGTAAAATATTATACAGTTAAACTGCATAAACTCGAAACTTTCCAAAGAACAGGAAAAAAAATTATCTTTCTGTTTGTTTCCAGACAGACATTTGATATTGTGCACACATCATGTAACAATAGATCTGATAGATGATCTGGCCTCTCCTCTATCAACCCTTCCTCTCACCTTTCCATACAACTTTGGGGCAGGATAGGAGCACCTCTGGGGTGCATCATTGTGCTGTCTGGATCACTGCCTGCTGGGTGGCAAGCTTGCTACTGAGAAGGCTTTGTCCTTGATGGGGAGGATTTAAGATTGTTCAGCTTTGTCCATGATGAGTGTGTGATATTAATTCAGAGTGAAATGGAATACCATTATGACCACACATCTAAGCTACAGTTTTTATTAGCCATAAAGCTGCCTTTCCTTTTTAAACCATCTGGGAAATACTGCAAGCTCTCTCTTATAGGACATTTTCTTACATGCACCCAGATTTCTCAGGGATGATTTGGCAAATCTACTATGTCATTGTTATTTTATTTTGGGAAAAAAAACTTTTTTGCAAAAGCATTTTGGGAATATAACACAAAGATTATATGAAAAATAATTTTCACGTTTCATTATATGCAAACAGATGAAATGTGACTAATAAAAGGAGTCATATATGTATATATAATTTGAAAATGCAAAAATTAATAGAGAAAATCAATTTTGAAGGTTTATAGGAATTTACTGAAAACCACAAAGATATATTTTTAAAACCCATGTTAATTGATCCAAACTACAAAAATGTATATATATTGTGGAAAATAAATTACAAATGCAAGTTACTAGGCTGAAATCACATTATTATTTTATTGTAGTATAAAGCATGTATATGTGTATATATGTGTGTGTAAAATAATACTCAACTGAGGCTATAACATGATAGTGCCAAAATAACTGGCTGAAAAAAGTAAAAAATTCAATCATGACAGTTTTACTTATATGCTTCCCCTGATCAGGCCAGTTGATTAGGCCTGGCATTTTGAATGCATTCATTAAATTGCTGTAAACAAAGGTATAGTATGATAATGTCATCCAAGTCAATCTTTTTTGGTATTTACAATAGTGAACTATTAAAATCATAAAGTTAAAAATACTTAAAATTGAGATTAAAAGCAACTAATTTCATTTTGGAAACAAATTGTACAAATGTTCATTATGAAAAACAGAATTTAGGAAATATGCTTATATAATTTTAGCCAGATTATTTCAAGATGAGAAACTAGAGAAAGAGAAAAGATTCCCTTGCTCACAAAATGTTTTCACTTTCTCCCAAAATGACACACCACACACCTGTATGAGCTCCGGAACATATGTTCTTTCCCCCACCCCCGATCCCCAAGATCTCCAATCTTATTACCTGTTTTTGAGCAGCACACTGAAGGTCATCTTATCCAGTCCCAGATAATTTGGCAGCAGGTTTGACCAATTCCAGTTCCACTTTGTGATGGCTGACTGTTGATGAATGAGGAGACACTATTGTTAGTTATTAATCAGACTTAATATGATCAGTAAATTAAAGCTCCAGCTGTGATAGACTAACTAAGAAGGAGGGGGTTCAGAACAAGGACTTAGACAGATAACATCAATCATGTCCACAGAAGAAGGTTTTTATTCCAAAAAGACAGCAATTAATTTATAAATCCATTTGGGGATGTAGTCATTACTTATAAAAATATAAATCAATTTCTTGAGTCGTTACTCTTCCAAGTGTTGATGGCATTTGTCCAACAAGTTTCTATGGGAGGGCAAGTCTTTGAAAAACAAAGGCAAAATAATTGGCAACTTTTGCATATATCACTTTACAGGCAACTTTTGTATAAGTTCCTTTATTGTTTTTAGCACCCAAAGTTTGATTTAAAAAACAGACTTAGAAGTGCTAAGATTCATATTAAGACCCAACATACTTAAGAGTGTGATATTAGTATTACCTTTTTGGTCAAGAAAATACTTTAAAGGGAGACTATAAGGACCTGAAAGTGTAAATAACACAAATGATTTTTTTTTCTCATTAATAGATAATTTCACAACAAAGGAGGGAAAAATACTGTGAAAAATATTCTCATAATTTAGAACTCAATAAAACATGCTGTTTATTCAACTCAAGTAAGGATCATTTAACAGCTACAATAATTACTTATGGTTTGAGCAATCTAATGCACAACACAGGAGAAGAGCCAATAAACTCGAACTTAAATACTACATTTGGTTTTAAAGTATCATAGATGCTTATTCTCCTTAAAACTATATAGTTTGGATAAGGAGAGTCCAGGCTGATGTTTAAAATCCAACAAGAGCTATCCCCTGTCACCTGCTGATTAATCAAGTACCACAATCCTGTCACGGAGCAGGAGAATTCTGCCTGGGTTGTCAGCATTTGAAGGTCTTATTCCACTACAGTATTGATGAATGTAGACGAGCACTGTAACAGGCATGGTAAAAATATTATCTGCATGCCGAATTAGGCCATTGTTTTAATTCTTGTTTTCCTCAGAGCTCTAGGTCAAGCAATCCTTCTCTTCTGCCCTATTAGTTCAAATTGTCTGTCAAGAGGTTTCTGGGAAGAGCCACCAGGAGAATGAACAAAGTAAAGCAACTTCAGATTTCAAAAACTTTGGTGAAAAGATGATCTTTTTAATGTAACTACTGAAACATGCAGCTTAAACAATGGATAATCTGACATTTTAAAATGTACGGGGTTTATCACATTGACTTTATTCCAAATATCCTTGCTTTAAGGTCATTAGCAAATTCATTTGAAGTTTGGGGATGTGTTTAGGGTTATAAAAAGGAAATTTATCTTATGTCATTTTAAATAGAAGCTCAATGTTGTATATGTAACTCATTCAAAATTATTTTCTAATTTATCTAATGCACTCATAAAGATTGTAAGGTGTTTTGTGAGTCTCTTGGAGGATAAGGGGTGACAAGGGAGAGGAGGAATGTCACAAAACGCCTAGTTCTTTGTGCCTTCTATAGACACAGCCTAACTAACACATGTTCCCCTCTGCCCATGGCAAACTGACCTGGTCAAAAATTAAGTTTTACAGACCAAACTATGAATCAGTTTGATGAAAAGAAGGCAAAATAACTTTTAAAAGTCAATTAATACAGATCATATAAACTGGAATAAGTACTGTTTACTTCCTAGCCAAAAGGGGGGACAAAGAAAAAAACGTTATTAGTAAATATTCAAACCAAAACATTTTCTTACTTGTGTGGAGAAACCACACGTTCAAAGTTACCATTTAATTTCCACCTACCTGATCTAGCATGTCTTCACTGAACACCTTGTGCACATGAAAAGGGTTAAAGGCAGAAGGCTGAGTTTCCATACTTCCCAAGGTCGTCTTTAAAGGTCGGATGGGTAACGCCTTTTCCTCTGAACCAGTCATAGAAAACAGCTGTTCTTTTAAATATTCCTTCAAGGAAAAAAAATTGTAAGTCATGATGGAGAGAAGCATCCATTCTCTTTAAAAATAAACTGATTAACATCCAAATTTACCCTTTCAGTGTATTTGCTAGATTATAGTGTATTACTTGCCTCAGGAAGAACACATTTTCAGAAGATACATAGCTGAGTACCAATCAGCACTACAATAAAGCCATCAAAAATAGGTTTAACTATTGTGTAGTATAGATTTAAAGCCCATTTAACCAACTCTCACATAATGAATGAATGCCTCGTATGTCAGATCTTTCACAGGCATCGTCTTGTTGTTGGTTCACATGTTACCACGTCTGGGTAGCAAAACTTAACTCAGGTGCATGATTATACCCAGTACAAAATCATTCACTCCTTCATTAGGATAGCTGTTTCCTACTCCAGGCTCAGCAGAGAGCTAAGTATTCTGATATTTCACTGCAAGTGGTCTCATTCTACGCAGAATTATTTATAATGCAAGTTCCTAAAGTCTATGTCTATTTTACAGAATAGTCTACAGACTAAAAAATATCAAGGTTCAATAGACTCAGAATATATAATTCTAATCCTCCAAGTGCCAGTGCAGTCCTAAGAAAAAAAAAAGAGACAAACTACTGCATTATCCCTGATTTTCCACCTATCAATAAATAGGGGAACAAACGATCCTATTTGATGGGACTCTTTTCAGAAGACAACAAATTTAAATGATTAAAAGTCTACAAATGCTCACTACTAATGTCATTTAATAAATAATATAAATAAATGTTCTGATTTTTTAATGTATCACAATATAATTTTTTTTCTGCAATGTTAAAGTTTGGACAAAGTTCAGAATCTTAGAGATGAGATGGACTTCAGAAGTCATCTAAAAATCCTTGCTACTCAAGGGCTGGTGAGTAAACCAGAAGAATCAGCCTCATCAGGAAGCTTGTTAGGAAAGCAGAACTTCAGCCCCCACTGAATTGAAATCTGCCTGGCAACAGGAATTCCCAGGTGATCGGGAGGCATATAAGAGTCTAGTCCAACACCACAGTCAGTGATTCCTCTGGAAGGTCAGGGGATAAGCCTGAGGTCCACACAGAGGAGAATGGTAGAGCTGGGGCAAGAAACCACATATCTAGCCTCATTTCACCGTTCTTTCTTCTGTGCCCCTACAACTTTATCAATGCCCCTTGTATCTGTTGTGGAGGGCAGATTACAGAGCCTGAAACCTAAGTGGCATCTAAAGAAACCACTACTAAAGTTAATAATAGCAGTCACTTAAACTTGCTCATTGTAGCACATTTCTCTTCAGAAAAAATAATTCTATGGTGTCTGATAGAGCGACACACACGAACTCACTAAATATTTTTAGATAACAATGAAATCACTACAAATGAATTTTAGGCCTAGATATAGATTACTGAATTGAAACAAAGTTTTTCTCCATCAGTGATTTATGAAACAAAATTTTAAAAAGGAACAAAACACTTTTTCTTGATTGTAAAAAAAAAATGCTTTGCTTTGTCTAATTATTTTTCTTAATTGATTTCCCCTTACATAACCATAACCATTTTTTACATCTTTATTTTTTGTTTCCACGATTCAAAAAAAAGGGCTCTGTTGCAAGTTGTAAAAAATGGCATTTTATCCCTTGTTAAACTACTATGTTGACGTTTATCAGTACCCCTTCTTAAAGCCTGATTCTTTTACTATGGCATTCCTTTAACCAGATTGAAGCAGGGCTATTTATTCAGAATATCTCCATTCTTTCTTGAATACCTTCTCTGTGCAGTTAAACAAAAGTTTTGAGTTTTGTTTTGCTTTTACCCATTATTTTTCTCTCTACTTCTCTCCACTGAAGTGTTACGCCTGCCTGATGGCCCCGACTCCCAACTAGCACACTCATTGAACACCACCATCAAATCTGTAGGAAGGGTTTCTCATCTGTGCTCATGGACAAGATTTTAGCCACAATTGTACTTTTTTGCTCAGACATCTTATCTTCATCTGAAAGACAAACCTTTAAACCCACTGTCCTTTACAATTTCTCTGTCTCTATCAATGAATACTTATTCTTCCCCCCAACCTGGGCCTGTACCCACAAATGCTTCTGAACCTACACTACATTTTAGCGACACTTAGCAGCACATCTGAAGGTGCTAAGGACACAGCACTACTCATAAGCAAACCTCACAGTGCATTTGCACCTATAGCTAGAGGTGCCTCTCATGTTGAAGCAGCCCTAAGTACTCCACTAGCATTTAGTCACTATGGTATTGTTTGAGTTTATTGCCTGTGCTTTTATATTAGGCCCAGGCAAGTCTCCTACTTGCTTTTCTTTTAGTCTTACTTAACACTATGCATCTTTCCTTACTGTGCATGCCTCACTCAACAGAGTAAACTAAAGACTTAGATCAACATATCATCTGATGGACATTGCCAACAATGGTAAACATATTCAGGTGTAACAAAAGGAGCATTATAACTTTGAACCCAAATAATCAAAAGTTGGTGGCATCCCAGGGAAGATCTAATAGCATACCTATTCAGAACCATTGCCTCAAAGTTACAGGAGCTCTGTGAGGGAAGACTGTATCAGATGATTGATGACTAATAAATAGGCAACTTGATTTTTGATGATTTTGCTTATTGGTAATTACTGATCTTTTTTTTTTATCAGTTTAGCATCTATAACAGCCATTACTATGCCCAGAGCTACTGGGATATCCATTTGTACTAAAGCTCTAGTGGTAATCATACTGCAACATCTATTTCTCAGTAGTCACCACAACTGTTTTGGCTAATCCAGGTGACCAAGTGGACATGCCACTGAGGAACACGACTTCACAAGGGAAGTCTTTCACTTAGTCACAAGCAGGAGTTCCTGAGTTTCCCAAACAGAAACCTCACACAGACTATGAGGGATCATTAAGAAGAGTAAGTGTAACTTTGTAGCAATTACATACTGAGCTCCTGTGCCTTAAGGGTAGGGTCATTTCTCATAGCTATGAATTCCTCACATCAGGTTATCATTAAATACGTTGTAATGTCACTTGTTTACTGATTAGTTGATTAGCTCTGTGAAACAAGATTTACTTCAAGTAACTCTCAGAAAATTGTAAGAACATTTATATAACTGAGTTAACAAAATGCTGTCATCGAATTTAATTTATCCCGTGGAAATCTATGGTTTCTAAGGCCTACATCATGGAGATAAAAGGCTATATATTCACATTACTCATATCATTTTTACTATACCAGAAAATACAGTTTGCAAGCATAAACATAATTACAGATGCCACATTCTAATTCAGACACATGAACAAAATGAGAACTTATGAGGTTAGCAAACTTATACTGTGTCAAGCATAGCTGAGATAACCTACTTATGTACAGTTTTGTTAGAAGAGCTCAACACACACAAGGTCAGAGGCTTAACCTACCAAAGAGATAGACAGGCATAACATTGGCTCTAGCCAGTGTCTGTGCATTAATGAATTTTCTTGGGTTAATCTGATTGCTTCCAAATAAGGTTCAGTATTCTTCTGAGGTTTTCACTACAAAAGGAATCTCTAACTTTACCAGCACAAGTATGATGTCTTTGGGAAAGTAAGAATGTCTCTCTTCAGAAAATTCTTCATTTCCACAAAGCCCAGATTTAAAGCATCAGCTTAATGGTCACAAACACATAATTCCCAAACTACATCTCTAGTCTCTACAATTCAAAACTGAACTGAGTTTATGAGCCATGTTATTGTTTAAATCATATAAATAAAACCTACATTGTTTCGGTGAAGCTTTTTCTGTACAAACGCAGAACAGCCGGGGCTGAATAGATCCTATTAATAATGCAATATTGAGTTTGGTATTGACTTTAAGAAGTATTATCACCTCCTTGACTAACCCTTAGCTGCCAGCAGACGCTGCCTCAGGCCAGTACACACCTAATTGCTCGGTAAAAAGGCCGTTTCCCTACCTCATTGAGCCGCATGATGTGATAAATTTGCCTCAGGTACTCGCTGCCACCTGGTTTGTGGCAGACATCCAGGACCATCATGTTTATTTTCTGCTCAGTCAGTTCAAGAGCAGTGTCTCCTTCTTCTAAGACTGTGCTGTTCTCCACTGTCATAAACGCACTAAACACAAAGGAAGCACATACATATCAGTGGCGAGTAATCGCAAAGATGGAAAATAATCAGAAAGATTGAGTGTGGAGAGTCAATGTAAATCTCACACTCAAAGCTCCCATAAAGACTTCGCTCAAACTGTAAGTCTTCCCAAACTGCTGCTGCTCAGAGTCTCAGAATTAAGCACCTGAAAGCATTTTTTAAAATTGAATCATTTCTTTTAAAACATTTCTTTATTGCATTTATACTTCTATCTATAAAACATTTTCCCATTACTGCAATTGTTGAAATTGCTATAATCATGGGATGAAAACAAAACATTTCTTTTAAAGAACATGTAAGAAATAATTTGTATTTTCTCTTTGAGGATAAAAAGTATCTTTGATGCCAGGAATAGCTTTGGTATTCTGTCTTTTGTAGATTCCTCTTACACCTGTCTTAGAACACATTAAAGACTAATTAATGTGTCAAAAGGGGGAGCCCATTATGCTAAATATAGGCTGCATGCTTAGTGGCAGTCTGCTTACCACTGGGTATTTTAAATTGGCCTTTGACACTTGTTGCCTTTAAAAAACATATGCCCTCTAAACATATGCCCCCTCTCGTGCTTCTTTTCTGGAACAGATACATAGCAAAGGTCACTACTCTGATTATTTTTTCAGAAAAAGAGTTTACAGTCATCACACCAAGAATGCTGAAAGCATAGTCCTGAAACATTTCTTTTTGAGGAATATATATGCTTATTCTTCATTCTGAACATTATTTACATAATAATGAATAACATAAAATATATTAAACAAATTATGATAGTCATCACATACCCTACATACTCCACACTAATTTTACTACAATTTCTATTGTATCGTGTTAGGCTTTATAATCTAAGTATTCTTAGGAAAACTCGTGGTTTTCCACTGTTTCCCAGACTGAATGAAATTTATTGTGGTGTAATCAGCTGTGTACTGCAGTTCATTACTGAGATTTTGCCATGATTATAAAATTAGTTCTGCTAAGAGTCAGTGCCATTGACCTGAAGACTGAACCAAATGATACCCAGCTGCTGGACATTAACTCTGATATTGTTTCCACATGTAGCTTCAAAAATCCTCAAAAAAAAAAAAAAGAAAGAAAGAAGTAGAAACGAAAGAAAAAATTTGGAACTTTAAGATCATATAAGCCTTTACCTTAAAAATAAAAAGTAAACACCCACTCTGACTTAGAGATATTCATCAGCAAGCATAAATCAATATATTTTTTAAATGGACGTCTTTACAATAACAGAAGTTTGAACATATCTTTTTGAAGCTGCATACAGGTTGCAAGAAAAATTTCTTGTCAGGTTTTTAAGAGCTGACATTGAAAAAGTTGAGGCCCTCTGACAAAGGAGTATCTCAGTTCAGCCCCTGAATTGTATCCTTTCCTGTCCATCACTGTGCAGGTGAAGCAAATGATTGGATTCAGTCAATGCTATGATTAATGAGTTCCTCTCTGGATTTGGGACTGCCTATCAATCATGTCATTAGGGAGAATGTGCCCTGAAAGAGGCAGACCTTAGCCAAGGAATAACTGCATTAATCTTAATCTGTATATGCACCCAGCCAGCCAAGTCAGGGTCACCATGATGAAAAACAATAATCTTCAACTCGACAAATTACTTTGCAAAGACAGATATTTCTTTACTTTTTGGGCTGTATGTTCTCCAGAATCTAACTTGACTGTTTACAGCTTGAGAGTTACTACAAAGTGAAGGTTATTTTAATGAATAGTAATGCTTTCAGGCAGTGTGCAAGAAGGCAACACTCGAAGCTGCCACCTTTCAAACTGCAGTTATTGTCCCTATTTTCATTAAAAAAAATTGAAGTTAAATATGCATGCAAGTACAAAAAATTGAGCTAAATGATATCATGGAGGTTCCAAGATAATCTTCATGAGGAATTAAGATTTATCTTAGCAGAAGAACAATTTCAGTTTAAATGCTTCTATATCCATATTTTTAAAAATACAGCAACCCTCTACCTAATTTAGATACTGTGATTTGAAATGCATTATTTTCTTAATAGTGTAGATCTATTAATTAAATAATCATTAATTTATGAGAAATACTTAGAGGTAGAAGTTCAGATGAATGTCAGATAATTGATTCAAAACTGAAGTCAAGAAGAAACATTCTAATAGTGCCCAAAGTATGTAAGAGATTATCTCAAGTGAGTTAAATTGAATTTAACTTTGTCAAATACATATAATAAACAACTTTAAGTCTGCATTTTATATATTGATCATTGAGAATTTGAGACATAGTATTGTGCTAATTACCTAATTATTCAGAATCTTTGGCTGAATAAAACTTTTAAAATCAGCAATTCTTCATTTTTGATGCATGTTCTAAGAGATTGATTGCTAAGTAATCTTTTGACTCATAACTAATCAGCTAAATACTAGTTGGACAGTCTCTCACTATAGGGGATACTAGATGTGTTGATGTTGTTTATAAAACTTCAATTGAAATCAGCTTTAAAAAATTAACTCAGGATTTCTGCATGCAGTCCAGTTACATTACTTACACATTGCTTTAAATATATCTTATTTGATAGAGGAGCTTCTAAATCAGTAATATCATAAGTTTAACTTTTAAACTAAATTCAGATCTACAATTTTTACTGTCTTTTATAATCACTGCCTTGAATAATGACACGTGGCCTTAATCTTTTAGTCATTGGATAAAGCCTGTAAATTGGTATTGAATGCAAATACAAAGATTAAGAAGGTCACTGTCAATGCTACTAAGCTTTTGCCTGACTGCTATTGTACTCCCACCCAGGAGACACCCAGAAGTAAATTTCTAGAAGTCAGTATGACAAGACCAAGAAATCAGGATTACCTACTTTTTACCATATGGATTAATATAAAGTCTTATATATTAACATAGACCAGTAGAGAGTATTAGTTATAATACTAACCATTGAATGCAATGTATTTTAATAGTTTATAAATAATAAATGCTTACTAGTTCTAAACTTGATGCTGAGAATGTTGTTATTCAATTTTTCAAAACAAGTTTGTCATCTTGGTATCACCATTAAAATTGAAGCTTTGAGAAATTCAACAACTTGCACAAGATGACCTATTTACAAGGGATTTGTTTTTGTTCCGCTGATTCTAAAGCCTGAGCTCTTTATCACTACCATCTACTAGTAAGAATAATATTTTAAATGACTTTTAGTTTTTTCAGGCTGAAAGTTATACTAGTATCTGCTAGCAACATGAATATGCTTTAAGAGAATGGTGACAGTGTATGCAATGTTTAAAAACAGGGCTGACTTGGTGATCTGTACACCATCTGAGCTGGAATTCCTTTATCAATATCATGCAACTCTACACCCGAAGACTAATTTTAAGACAGGAGAGCTGTATGTACATATTTAAATTCATCAGGGACTCTTAAAACTCTTTGTAATACCACAAATCACTTAGCTCTTGGTGACAAACCTATGAGAAGGCTGACATTTTCATACTAGAACAGCTGGGTGTGTTTATAGCTTGAGTGTGATATGCCCCAGTTGCCCTCTGGGATTCTTATATTACCAGATGAAAAATGTGTACCTTTTTGACAATCAGGTACACAGAAAGCAATAAAAAGGCTTTCATATCCATTAATTCCTTCTTAATTTAATCTCTGTGCCCACTCCACTTACAAAACACTCCAGGCTATCCATGAGATGCCTGTTTACACGCTGAAAAGGAGTGAAACTAAATTCTCCTGGGTTTAACTACCACCCTTTTAATCAGAAACCTTAAGATGGTGACTAAACAAGTATAGTGTTCTTGTTTATCAGTGGGGTTCAAATTTTAAAAAAGACAAGGAACTTCTATCAGCAGTAGTTAGTGGATGCTTATCTTTTTCTATATTCATCAAAGTTCCCACGAATTTAGCCAAATGACCAATGCTGCCCATCTGACAAGATTTTGTTGTTGTTGTGTACTGGTGATCTTGTTATTGTGAAAGTATGTGATGAATTCGGTGAGAAGAAACATTGCCTTACCATTCAGTACTCAGTTTCCTTGCTTTCAGCAACTGGCATTCAATCCAGTTGGGCTTCTGCTGCTCAATGCTCTGTATGACCTTTTGGGTCATTTGATTAGGGCTACTTTGCTTTCCCATGATGCTTTCCAAACACATACAAATTAAACTGAGTTTCTCTTTACTCCATCTGTCAAGGGAGGCACCTGTTAAAAGTTCTACCGTGTTTCCATCTTCAAATATGCGACATATAAGTACAATCAAGTTCCAGACAAGCAGGCCAGCTTTCTTCAATTCAACAAAGTTTTTTGACATTTTTCTCTCAGACAGAAAAAAGAAGTATTTAATTGGGGGAGGCAAACATGCAATCACCGTAGGTAACTTGCTGATTACAATAGATAATGCCTGAGCAGCAAGCCTTGTGAAGCCTGGGGAAGAAGAAAAGACAGAAAAGGTATGATTAATATTACCATTTACATTCCATCACTGCATGGCTTTGTGTTGTATGGGGAGGTCTAATTTTCGTGGAGAAAATTGTTGAGAAGAGCAAGTGCTTGACACTTTCCAACAGAAATCTCCTTCGGCACTACCTAAAGTTCCCCAAATCCCAAACTTGCTTTTCTGGTTCCTTCCATAAATGAAGATTAGAAAACTCAGAATTATAATTTCTATTTTTATCTTTTAAGATTGCAGCTTAGAAGAGCCCAGATCCCCCCTTTAACTAACAAATGCAAATACATTCCTGCTGGACCTCAGTAGCTTTTGATGCTTCTGAGTCCTCCTTAAGCCTTTCTCCACCTCCCTTGGGATGTTTGAAGCATGCCAGCTCTTCTCCGGACTGACTCCTCTTCTTTTCATTCTTAGCAGAAATGTCACCTTCTAAGAGAGGCTTGCTTCCCATCCCATTCAAAATAGTCCCTTCACGCCCTTTCCATCCCAGCCCCAAGTACCTCTCTATCAGGGGACCCTGCTGCGTTGCCTTTATCAGAGCACTAGCCATCATCTTATAATTAGCTCCTTCACCTATTCATTTTTTTGTCACCCTCTAGTAGAATATAAGCTCTAGGAGGGCATTACTGTATCCCCAGAGTGCAGCACTTCATTTGTAAGAGTTATTCAATAAACATTGGTTGAATAAAGGAGTCAATAAACTGAATCATGTTTACCTCTGCCAACCCTGCCAGTTCCGCTTTCTATCACACCTACTGAATGTAGGTATTTTGGAAGCAGTCCCTGACCTTTGACTGGTGATTCTTCGTGCTCTCCTTTGCTTGGTGCTACATCTCTGAAGGATGCATCAATCCTCCTCTAGATCAAAGTTTCTGCACTATTGCCATTCAGGGCTGGGTAAGACTTTGTTGGTATGAGGTGTCCTATGCACCTTTAGCAGCATCTCTGGTTGGTTTTCACCCACACTAGCTTTGTCCTCCTTTCCCAGCCTCCTTCCCTTTTCCTACCTTCCTTTCCTACTCCCTCCCTTCTTTCCATCATACAATACCAGTGACCAGCATTTGTAAATCTTCCCACCATGTTATCTCTGACATCCTCTTTCTCCTTGCTGAGACAGACCTAGCCCTACTTCAAGCCCTTCCTCACAAAAGGCACCTGGATAATGGAAGCACCCTCCTGACTTCTCTCCACATTCCAGGCTGGGTCCAGCCCTCCCCTGCACTGTAAAACCAAATTCATTTACAGTAGTGTGACTTTTATGATCCAATTTCTCTGCTATAATTATTTTAGCTGTTTCCTACTGGTACAAGATAAACCTTCAGAGCTTGGTTTGCAAAACTCTTCATAGCCCAGAGTCAGACTATTTCTATCTACTTGAGACCTTCATCTCAATTTATGCTCTGCCTTCAGGCTTCTGAATATCTCATTATTATTCTCAATGAAATGCTGTCTCTCTTCATGGTGCACCATATTCTTCAACTCTTAGAAGTCCTTTTCTTAAATTTATTTGAATATAATATTCATACGACCCTGTTGGTAATCAGGTCCATATGCACCATACTCATCATCTTTGGAACTATTATCTCTATTAGTTATGTCATGTTGTCATTTAGGCCTTCATGAGTTGTCTTTACAGCTGTAGTAAAAGCTCCTCAAGAGCATGGGAGAAACCTCTCTGAGAACCCAGCAGAGCTGGACAGTGAACCTTCCCACGAGCATGAAAGCCCCTAGATCAGGGCCTGTAGAAAAGCCTTCCTCCATAAATGTTTTCTTTTTATGCAAATAAATGTTTCAATGAGCCTCTTCTTTGTGTTCTTACATTATTTGAAATGTCTTATTCTTTCAGGTATTCGACTTCAAAGATTGCATCTTATATCTCTTTATTCTAAAGAGGGTGTCAGCACAGACACTGAGCAAACATTTGAACATCTAAGTGGATATCAGGTAAAGGTGACCTACTCTCTTTATACCTGAGCTTCTACTATTTTATAAACTCTGACGGCTCCACGTATTCAAATCCCAAACTACATCATTAAAGCTTAAAACAAATTCAGAACAGGACTTTCAGGCTGATGACAAATGAATAAATCCATTCTACTGATCACAAGGGCACCGACTAGATGATGATGTTAACAATACGCCAGGGAGGGATCTTCTAAAAATGCTGCACACTCATTTTTCTGTCTTTATTTAAATCAGTTGACTTCTACCTAATCCATCTGTATGTAAAATATTAGGAACCATGCCAATTTCAGAGCTGATAAAGTCTGAAAAAAAAACTGTTTTTCTTAGGATGAACACAATATGGTTAGTACATTCATGTATTTATCAATTCTTCCTTCCTACACATGAACCACTGTAATATCACATTTGTGGATTATAAAATATGCAAGAAAGATATTTACAACAAACGAAGGAAAGACAAAATAATGTTTTAAAACTACTTATTAAGATTTTATCTATTGGAGCTAGAGTGGTTGCTCAGTGGTTATAGCACTTGCCTGGCATGTGCAAGGACCTGGGTTCAAATCCCAGCACCAAATACACAACAGTTTCAGAAGAAACAAAACAAGATGAAAAATTAAATAAAAGTGATTCTTTCTTTCTCACTCTCATCCTTTCCCTCTCTTTAAAAAAAATTATTACTTGTAAAAAATAACCATTTGTTGAGGACAATAATGTGATTAAATGTGCTTTTTTCTTTTTTTAAGAGAGAGGGACAGTGAGAGAAAGAGAAAGACAGAATCAGTTTATTTTGTTTTTCCTGTGGATTTCGTTGCTCTGACACTTTGTTGCGTACATGGTGCTGGAGTTCAACCATGTCCTCCTGCATGCCAGGCAAGTGCCATAACTACAGAATCACTGCTCCAGCCCCTGCTTTTTTATTTTTTAAAGAGAGAGAGAGAGTGAGAAAGAATCAATTTTATTCATTTTTTAATCTGGTTTCTGTTTTTCCAACACTTAAATTGTGTATATGGTATTGGGTTTGAACCCAAGTCTTTCCAAATGTCAGGCAAGAATTCTACTCCTGAACCATGTCTCCAGCTCCTATATATGCTTTTTAATGTTTAAAATCTGGGATTAGTATAAAAGTCAGATTCTCAGTTCAGTTCTTTTTAAATACTATTTTTCAATGAGCATCAGAGATGAAAAATACCTCATACATATGTATGTCACATACAGCATAGACCAGGTACAATATTAGCTGTGCTTACAAAATCATAGAATTTGTTTTTCAGCCTTAGAAAATGAACAGGCAAAGCTATTGTTGAAATTTGAATAATAAGTATCTATTTTCCATGATGTTAATTAATTGCTATTGCAAACAAATTAGAAAAATATTTCGTGTGTGTGTTTGGGACTGTGGAATAAACACACGGTTGCTTTACTACTGAGCTATATCCCCTGTTCTTTTTTCTTTTTTGAGACAGAATCTCTCTGCATCACTGAGGCTGACCTTGAACTTGCAATCCTCCTGCCTCAGCCTCCCTTGTCGCTGGGATTACAGGCATGTGCCATTGCACCTGGCTCATTGGTATACTTTTAAGAAAATGATTCAAGGATTACTGAAACTCTTGATTTGAAATGTTTTTAAGCACATTAGAACATTCTCTAAGTTCTTAAGTTTGCAGAGATGATATTTTTATAAATGATACTAGCTTTTACAAAACCAATTTCTCTAGTTTCAACTTTCTGTAACGTTGTGTGTATTTCTGCATCAATATCCTCAACACCACATGTGATCAACGGCATGGATGCAGGTTCCTTATGGTGCTGCTGCTTCCTCCCTCCAGCATCCACTGTTTCCATTGAAGCAATTACTCTAATGATTTTGCCATAAAATTTTTTTTCATTAAAAAAAGTAATTTGCTGTTAAGAAAACATCTTCTCAGGTACATCTTTCATTTAATTATTGTCAGGGAAACAAAGCAAAATAAAACTAGTTCTCTGTGCATTTGCTCTTTTAAACAGAATGAACCAAATACCTAAGAGCTGAGCTATAATCAGAACGATCTGAATTTTCATCCAACTGCATAGCACATCTCCTACCCTGGATGATTTACTGTAATGTTTGTTTCTTTAAATCTACAGTGTTTGCTATGTAATGATATTTGCTGACAAAGAAATAAAGGAATGTATTTTAGTTTGTCACCATAGTATTTACTGTGTTTTGTCATTTTCACTATGTCAAGGACAAATGTTCCCTTAAGGTAGTGGCTATTTGTCTTTTAACAGGTTTAAATTCTCACAAAGAAGGCCTTTTAGCATTCATCATTATTTAGACAAATTTTATAAAGAACATGATTACATACCCCTTTACTTAAACACTGTTGAAGAAATTGCAGAGGTTTATCTTCAATTTTCAGATGCTTGGTTTTGAAATCTTTTTGCTAATCAAGACAACTTCCAACTATCTTTAGCTAGTATCTCAAGGCACAATACTCACCTATAAGGAATTCACATTTCACAATAATGTATGGGAAGCCACATTCCAAATGGCTTTCCTATAGACTTTTTTTCCCCCTTTCATTTATTTATTTTTATTTTTTGCCAAATCCAATCAGATCTTCTTCTTCTTTTTTTTTTTTCTTTATGATATGGCTGAGAGCTCAAATAGCAACAGAAATAAATGTGAGATCTTTTTTCCTTTGTCATTGTGTGCTCTTCACTGCTTTCCCAGTATTTAACTATAGTTAATTTGCTGATCTACAGGAATACATTAAGGTCACTTGTAAGTATTGCAAGGATTAATTTTGTTAAAAGCAGATTCCACAAAGCCAAGGTGTGTACACAGAAAGGTAAAAAAGAATAAGGTTTCCCTGCCCATTACCTCTCCCCAGGATTGTGGTGCTCCTGACTGAGCTTCCTCATATGTTGTCCTCGTGCATAAATTGCTCACTCTCAGAAGGAGGTTCTAGTGACTATCTCCAAGTGAGACTTTATTAAACTCAAATTCTTTTCTTCCCACACACAAAATAATTGTACATCCTCTGAGGGGTTTGCACCCATTCTGAAACAATTGCACTAGTCTCCAAGTAATAAGGACAGATATTTTATAGTTCATCTCTGACTATGATACAGTGCCTCATATACAGGAGTTACTCACTTAGTAAAGGTCTATAGAATAAACAGACGACTTAATGTCCAGCATGTAAATATTGTCTATTTTACAGTTGTACTCCCACCGTTATCTAAAGGTGACAAAGTTCCAAGACTTCCAGGGATGGTTGAAACATATACACTAAGTTTTTTCCTATACATGTGTACTACAACAATTTATAATTATAAATTAGATACAATAAGACATTAATAACTAATAATAGAACAATTATAATAAGATACTAAAATAAAAAGTATGTGAATGTGAATTTTTTCTCTTGAAACAGTCAAGACAAATGCTAATATTTCAGGGCTATGGTTGACAGTAACTGAAATCACAGAAAGCAAAATAGTAGATAATGAGTAAAAATAAAGATCAAGAAGTGCTAATGTAAAGGATCCTGTACTCAGAGGGCAGAAACGAAGATCAGTGATGTTCTCCTACTGCCATATCCACTTAGAATGAAAAATACGGTCCACAGAGTCACTTTATTTTATATATTCATGAGATCCAGCACCTCTTTGTGACTGGCTGTATATTATACTTCTAGTGATAATTTTATGAAAAATGTTATTTGGTAAGGAAGACCCTGATAACTGGTATCTACATAAAGTAAGCACTTTGGGAACAAGAAGCTCTTTGAAGTGGTATACACATATTCTAACATGCTTCTCAGAAACCAAAATTATAAACAAATAGAAAGCCACAGTGACATGGTAGGTTAACAATGCCTCCTGCATTGTTCAAAACATGTGAAATATCCAAAAACTGGAATGAAGGAGAGATGGCAACAACTCTTAGATAAGGAAGAACTTAAGTAATGAAAAGGTGACATTTTCCAATTTCAATTAAATGGCTTTACTAGATTCAAAGGCAGTTTAATAGGGCTTGGACAGAATTAAAGCATTACTATGAAAGGTCACAGATAGATAATTGATTTGAGTTTGTAACATAAGGTCACTGGGTAAGAGGCACATTATTTAGGATCTTCATGGAGAAGAACCAAAGAAAGGCTAGTCCCTTCAACTGACTTTTGTGGGTTCAGCTGGAGTATTGTTGAAAGTTTCCTGGGAATTGGTGAAAAATAATATTCTTTTAAAGATGAATATGAAAGGGGAAAGTTTTACTTTATAAAACCAAAAGAAAATACACAATTACTGCCATTTATTATATATTCAAAGGACTTCTGTGAAAATTCTGGGAATTCTCCTACTTGTGGGTAGGAAGAAAACAGTTAAGAGACAACTTGGTTAATAAGTAAATGAATAATGTAGAAAACTGATGGTTCTTAAATATTTGTGGTAGATACATTGTTCTAAACAGGAACAATGCACTCAATTCAGAATCATAGGGACTTGGGGGGAAATACCCTGTCAGAAAAATACATGAGGTTATCAAACTCATTATTATTTTTTTATACTAAAAGCTACACATGTAAGTGTGTAGACAAGAAAAAAACTAATAATTGGTGCTTTCAGGGGAAAAACTTAAAGAATAATTAAACTGAATATCAGAGTAATTTTCCTGAGAGTACAAATCCTACATTACTCCACAGATTTAAAGGAAATTAGTCTGTATCATGTGACTAATTTTGTGAATACAAAAACAAAATATCACAGAAAATTCTGAACTGGAGGATAAACAAAGATGACCATTTGAGTTATTTTCATATCTAATTCTAGTTTTCCCAGATACACTTGTTGAAGAAAGATTAGTACAGTTTCTCAGTCTTTTAGTGTTTACTTAATTGAATATCCTGGAAAACTGCTTTCTTGGGGGGGGGGTTTCTTAGGAAAACAAGTTTACTTACCTTTGCTTGATTCTTTTCTTTTGGTTTCCTTTGGAACATAATTCCATTCTTTTGGAATGCTCTCAAGCAAACGTTCAGGAACACTGTGCTTGTTTAGGATTGTCTCACAGTTTCCCCCACAGCTCAACACGGATATCACCTGCTGTATAATGTCCTGGACGGCTTCGGTCACTGCCAATCTCAAGCATCGGATGACCTCCAGCTCAGACTCCATGCATGTTGAGGCTTTAAAATCAGGAATCGTATTATGGTTAGCAGAATCTGGCAATCAGCTGTGCCTTGTTCAACTGGGAATACTATTTCACAATAATCTAGTTTACAGATATAGGGAAAGAGAGCTGATTTTAACTAAGGAATCATATAAAAAGATAATCGGCTCATAAAACATCTGAAAATAAAAAAGATTCTTCTTCCTGGTAATGTATGACAATTAAGATAACAGTAAATAAAATATTTACTGATCTTTTTATACTCTGCTGGTAGAATATAAATTGCATGCCTTTCTTAGATTACAACTTGGCAATAATACCAAAGCTTTAACATTTTACTTGCCTATTGACTCACTCATTCTTTTCTGTAGGACTTAATCCTAAGAAATTAAGAATATGTAAAGGATACAAAGAAAGACTAGAAACAATTTAATGTTCAATAATAGTTGATTTGTACAATTAGTTCTGATACATTTATCTATACAATAAGACCATATAATATATATTTAAAAAATGAAAGGTTAGAAAATGACACACTGTTTTTATTGTAAAATAACTAAAACCTGCACTCTGTCATATTAATGGTGATTTTCAACGACAGATGGGATTTTACATCATTTTTTAATTTCTTTCCTCTTTTTCTTCCTTCTTACTTCCCTCCTTCTTGCTCTCCTGCTTTCCTGCCATCTTGATATTTATTATCCATGTTGAATATATAGGACTTATTCGATACATTCCATAGGTTTTGTTTGTCTGTTTGGCTTTCAATACGACTGAAAAGTTCTGAGACCAACACATGAACCAATACAGAAAAACTACAATGTGCTTTTACCAACCTCAAGTTCCCTAGTGATTTTTATCAAATGACTGGTTTATTTAACAATAACTCCTTATTGATAGCACCATGGTTAAGAAGATCTTGGTAATATCATATACTGAAAGGTGAATTTTTAAATATAGAATCTCCATCAGTTGGGCAAACAGATGTTCTTTATGGAAATAGTGGAAGACATAGTTTACTGGGTTTTTTTGGTACTAGGGATTGAATCCAGAGGCACTTAACCACTAAGCCACAGGAGAGAAGATGGCGGCCACCCCAGCAGCAGTAACTCCAAGACGCTCCTGAGAGTCACCTCACGCTGCAGGAGAGCACTCGGATTCCCACGGTAGGACGAAGCTCCCAGTGTGGGTGAACGTTACCCCCCGATAATTTTTTAACTCCAAAGGAATAGTGTGGAGCATTAACAAAAATAAAAGAGGAAGTTTGTGGAACCCGTGTGACTGGCCCCACACAGGGGGGGGGGGCTTCCCTGAAGGGAAGGAAACGGAGCAAGTTTCCTAATTAAATACCCTAATGGGGCCTCGAACTCCCCTGATCTGACTGCTCTTCATTTACATGAACTTGGAATTAAGCTCGGGAATTGATTGTTCACATTAGCAAACTTACAGCTGTTCCTGCGAGCAGCAGCAGCCGGCGCCCAATTGTGATGTTTCCCTGAGGGCGGGGCTGGCTGCTCAGCAAAAGAAAAGCTCTTGGGGTCTCAGCCGCCGCAGTCAGAAAACCAGAATCTAAAACGGAGCAAGGGAGTGAGCTTCCTAACCATGAACCCTAACCCGGCCGGCTGCGAGCTCCCTGATCTGACTGCTCGTAATTTACCTAATCTTGCATAAAGCGCTGGGAATTAATTCCTCACATTAGCTGTCTGTGCTGCAGCCGGCGGCCATTGTGAAGTGTCCCTGAGGGTGGGGCGTGTCCGTGAGGGCGGGGCAGGTCGCCCAGCAGCATTACTGGGCCTCAGTCCCCACGACCAGAAACAGAAGTTACCGCTCCCCCACCAACTGGCCATCTGCCCTGGGGGCTGTAGCAACTGCATTTCACCTTTCCAGCTCCCAAACCTCTTGGTTGGCGACCTTCTGCCCTTTGGTCCATCCCCCTTCCCACCCAAATAGGAGGAGCCTGTGAACAGACCTTGCTACAGCAGGGAGCAACCCTCTATAGGGGATCCTCTGCTTTAGCCTCTCCTTGATATCTGCCTCAGGAAGCTTTGACTATATGGGGCACCTCGGGCTTCACCTTAGCATCTGAGCTCCTTGCATAGTCAAGGCTACGTAGGCCTGGACCTCTCTAGCAGGGTACCTCCTAGTGCTTGCAACGGAGAATCACATAAGCACTGGCACGATCTGGTCCATTTTCTGAGGGTTTCAGTCAACCCCAGAGAGCAGCTCTTGGGACTCCGGAAGATCACAAGACACCCAGAGTGGGTCACCAGTGATCCTGAGGAAGTGAGTCTCAGGCTAGCCAATCTCCTTGGATCAGTCAGAGACCCACGCATCTACAACAGGATCAACTTGAATGTCTACAACTTCTGAGCCCTAGGTCCAAGAAATATTTAGAGTATGGATTGGCAGAAAGTAATCATCTCAGAATTACAGCCCAGGAAGAGCTGAATACCCCTTTGCAACAGAAAATTTTGAGGAGATCCTCTAAGAAAATCCAGGCCACCGGACTCAACCAATCTGCTTCTCCCCAAACAAGCTCAACTCCGAAGAATCCCCAGCTTCACCTCATGATATATACCTCCTGATCTAAGGGTCAGAAAATCTCAGAACTGTACCAACTAGTTTTGTGGGGTTTTTTCTTTTTCATTTCTTCATTTTTTTCTTTCATTTTTTAAAAAAATTTTTAAATGGGAATCTGGCTGGAAAATAATATTTTTAAATTTTTAACATTACTGTGGGGTTTTGGGTTTTTTTTTCCTTTTCCTTCTTTTTCCTCTGCTCCTTTCTTGCCTTATGATTAATACTGAATTTTGGGTTTGGTGGATGTAAATACTTATATCTGTGTATGTATTAGTGATTGGCTCTTATTTCTCTACGTCTTATTGAACCCTACTGCTAACTTCTTTCTCCACTGTACTCTGGTAATCCCTAAATTTAAGCATTTTTCTCTCACTGGATGACACCAACACCAGAGTAAACTCCACTGAAAATAGAACTTCAGCACTTGAAGAACGAGTATTGGACAATGAGGATCGCCTAAACAATGTAGAAATCAAAGAAGAAAAACAATAAACAGCTTATTTTACATAATCAGAACTTCCAAGTAATATTTGATGTGATGAGGCGTAATAATCTGAGAATCATTGGCCTGGAGGAAAACTCTGAACAGCAAACAAGGGGATTCAGAAATCTTCTAAGCGAAATCATAAGTGAGAACTTCCCTCATTTTGCTATTGATCCGGAATACCACATCCAAGATGCCTATAGAACACCAAATAGACTTAATCAGAGGAGAAACACACCAAGACATATCATTTACAAATTGAATAACAAAGAAATTAAAGAGAGTATTCTAAAAGCTGCTAGAGGAAAGCCCCAAATCACATTCAGAGGCAAAACTATTCAGATCACTATGGATTTTGCAGAACAAACAATGAAGGCTAGAAGAGCTTGGAACAATATCTTTCAAGTGTTAAAAAATAACAACCTTCAACCAAAGATAATATATCCGGCAAAACTCAGCTTCAAATGCAAAGGGGAAATTAAATACTTTAACAATAAACTCATGCTTGCAAGATATGTGAACACTAATCCCGCTCTACAGAGCATTCTCAAAGATATTCTCCATTTAGAAGATAATGCCAACCATATGATAAATCCTTAAACAAGGGCGAATCAATAATCATACTATACAAAAACTGACTTTCAAGATGACTCAAAATTCTGTAATAGATACAAAGTCTGTGAATCAGCCTCCCATATCTATTCTATCCTTGAATGTGAATGGTCTCAATGCCCCAATTAAAAGACACAGACTCACCCACTGCATCAAAAAACAAAATCCAACAATATGTTGCCTGCAAGAGGCACATTTGACACTCAAAAATAGACACAGGCTGAAAGTGAAAGGATGGCAAAACATCTAACAGGCCTGTGGCCCGAAAATGCAAACTGGTGTAGCGATTCTAATTTCTGAGAAAATTAATTTCCAACTAAAACTACTCAGAAAGGACAAAGAGGGACACTTTATCATACTAAAAGGGACAGTTCACCAAGAATATATGATGATAATCAACATTTATGCCCCCAATTACAACCCCCCCAAATATATGGAAAAAATATTTAAGGACATTAATCCCCTCATTGATCTCAACACAATAATCCTGGGGGACTTCAACACACCACTATCAACTCTAGACAGATCATCAAAACAAAAAATCAATAAAGATGACTCCAATTTGAACTAGTCTATTAATCAATCAGGCTCAACAGACATTTACAGAATATTCCATCCTAAGACAGCTGAATTTACCTTCTTCTCAGTGGCCCATGGATCCTTCTCTAAAATAGACCACATCCTAGTTCACTGGGATAATATTAGCAAATACAAAAAAGTGGATATAATCCCATGTATTCTGTCAGATCATAATGCTATGATCTTAGCAATCAACAACAAGAGAAACAACAGAAACTATTCAAATACTTGGAAATTGAATAATTACCTCTTAAACAAAGGATGGGTAAAAGAGGAAATGAGAACAGAGATTACGAAGTTTTTGGAATTGAACGAGAATGAGGAAAAAACATACCAAAACCTCTGGGACAGTATGAAGCCTTTCTTAAGAGGTAAATTTATAGCACTGGGTGCATACATCAAAAATCTAGAAAGAGATCAGATTAATAGCCTTATGCTTCAACTCAAATGACTACAAAAGGAGGAACAGTCCAACCCTAAATCTAACAGAAGACAGGAAATCACCAAAATCAGAGCTGAAATCAACGAAATTGAGAACAAAAAAGCTATTCAATCTATTAACAAATCTAAGAGTTGGTTCTTTGAAAGAGTTAACAAAATCGACAGACCCCTTGCCAAACTCACCAAAAGGAAGATCGAAATGAAGCAAATCAACAAAATCAGAGATGAAAATGGGGATATCACCACAGACTCATCCAAGATAGAGAAGATTATCAGAACCTGTTTTGAAAACTTATACTCTACCAAATTTGATAACCTCCAGGACATGGACGGGTTTTTGGACACACACGACATCCCCTCTTTAACACAGGAGGACATTGAAAACCTCAACCAACCTATCACAGAAAGCAAAATTGAAGCAGCAATCAAAGCTCTCCCAAAAAAGAAAAGCTCATATCCGGATGGAGATACGGCAGAATTCTACCAAGCCTTCACAGAAGAACTAACACCGATCCTCTACAAGCTCTTCCAGGAAATTGATAGAGAGGGATCACTCCCAAACACTTTTTATGAAGCAAATATTACACTGATTCCAAAGCCCAACAAAGACACATCAAGGAAAGAAAACTACAGACCAATTTCCCTGATGAACATTGATGCAAAAATCCTTAAT
>PVKS010001270.1:0-40494 GCA_004027875.1 Aplodontia rufa
AGAAAGAAAGAAAATTGGGCTGGAGCACTTGCCTGGCAAGGACCTGGAGAAATTTAAGGCCAGATGAAAAAATAGATATTCTCTTTCTCTCTTTTAAAAAATAAAAAAGGAAATTAAACACTATTAACAAGTTGGTGTTTTGTGGTTACTGGCAACTTTATTCTTTCATTTCTTTTTTTGGTACCAGAGATTGAACCCAGAGGCACTTAATCACTGATCCACATATCCCCAGACCTTTTAATTTTTATTTTGAGATAGGATCTTGCTAAGTTGCTTTTTAGGGCCTCACCAAATTGCTGAGGCTGACCTTGAACTCAGTGATCCTCCTTCAGTCTCTGAATGTGGGATTTATGGGTGTGTGCCACCATGTCTTGGGGTAAGAAACATTTTTTTAAAAATTTATTACGGAGCTGAGTTATTGTACAATCAGGAATGCATGTAAAGTAACAATATGATACTAGAGTTAACCCAACATTGACCATACCCCAGTCTGTTGATTCTTCTATATTTTGCCCCTTGAATCAATATAAATGCTTAGACTGTGAATTTTCTAGAATTGTATGATTGCATAAGTATAATTTGGATTCTCAGAGGTGTAGAGAGTGTGCTACATTGTTGTCTCCCTAGGTCCCTCCCTATCCTCCCTCCCCTACCCCCACCTATCTGTAAGAAGCATTTTTAAAAAGGATATAACTTGGGTATAACTTAGGCTCATCTGGTATTTTCTTAGAGCTCAACTTCTGTCAGTTTAGTAGCTTAGTTTGGCTTCTAGAATGTACTTAAACATTGTTTTCCTTTTATGCCTCTGAAATATATTTGCTAAGGCCCTTTGCAGTAGAGTCTGGCTATATGCTATAGCAAATTAAGGAGGAATAATGTCTTTTTTTTTTTTTTTTTTAAGAGAGAGGGACAGTGAGAGAGACAGAGAAAGAGAGAAACAACTTTATTTAGTTTTTTCACATGGCCTTGGTTGCTCTAACACTCAGTTGTGTACGTGGTGCTGGGGTTTGAACCCGGGTCCTCGTGCTTGCCAGGCAAGCGCCTAAACCGCTGAGCCACCGCTCCAGCCCCAGGAATAATGTCTTTTGCCGTCAGATAAAGTACTTTTTCCTAATAAAAAATGGCTGTTTCCTTTCCTCTTGACTTTATCTAAATGGATTTTTACATGATACATGCTTAGTGCTTGTGAAAAGAGACATTATGAACTGAATTTATGTGGCTTGATCTATACTGTATTTGTCCTGAGGGAGGGACCCCTTAGGCTTTGTCATTAAAACAAAAACAAAAAACCCACCTAAATGTTGTCTTGTGTCAAAGCACTAATGGCTGGCCTAAACACATTTCTTGGGGGTTGTGGAAAAATTCATTTCCCCTTACTTGAATACAGTTTTGCTGGGAGGTGGAGAGAAATCGGCCATTTACTTCTTTAAATACGTAACTTCTAAACTAATTCTTTTGTGTTTTTTTTTCTTTTCAGATGGAAAGAACTCAAGTGGATCCAAGCGTTATAATCATAATCGCAAGCGTGAACCTTCCTACCCCAAAAATGAAAATTTTAGCAACCAGTCCCGTCGCTCCAATTCACAGAAAAGCAAAACTTTTAATAAGATGCCTCCTCAAAGGGGCGGCGGCAGCAGCAAACTCTTTAGCTCTTCTTTTAATGGTGGAAGACGAGATGAGGTATGGATTTTGAGATTGCCTTTTGTAGAACATAAGCATGTGGTTTTGGTTTTCTTTTTTCCCCCTGTGTATTTTGTCAGTAATTGAGGAAGGGGAACAAGAGTTAAAAGAATGGCTAACCAAAGCAGTCTTGAGTAGTTAAGGATTAACTGGGTCTGAAATTTTGCCTTCTTTTTTCCTCTGAAGGTTATGAAAATTTCCTTGGAGGAAGAAGATATCAACGGATTGTGAGAAATTCAGGCACATTTGGGGAACGAACTTGTATAGTCCTTTTCTTATCATTCTTGAATTTTAGGTACCCTTTGGAATGGTTTAGGTAATAAAATGACATTAATAAAATTTGCCTTACAGTATCTAGCAAAATGTTTTAATCCTTAGCCCTAGATACCCTACATTTTTGGAGTTTCTATATATGCATAAAGACTTATTTAATGTGCAAGGATGTTCACTGCTGTTTGTAGTTGCAAAATTTAGGAAATAACCTGAGTACCTATCAATAAGACTGGACTGATTATCCTGTTTTTTTTTTTTTTTCTTTCAGTTTTTATTTAGTTTTTTTCATGTGGCCTTTATTGCTGTGACACTCCATTGTGTATGTGGTGCTAGGGTATGAACCCATGTCCTTGCGCATGCTAGACAAGCTCCATTACTGCTGAGCCACCACTCCCGCCCCTCCCTCTCTTTTATTTTTTTGTACCAGGGATGGAACCCAGGGACACTTAATCACTAAGCCACTTCCCCAGGCCTTTTTATTTTATATTTTGAGACAGTGTCTTGCCAGGTTACTTAGGGCCTCACTAAATTGCAGAGGCTGGCTTCAAACTTGAAATCTACCTGTCATCCTCTTGAGTTGCTGGTATTACAGGCATGTGTCACCACACCCAGCCACACTTGGGATTTTAAAAGGCAGAGTGGAAGCAAGAACATTAGGAAGCCCTGAACTTGCTTTTTTGGTTTTGTTGTGCTGGGGCTTGAACCCCAAGGGCATTCTACCACTGAGCCACATTCCTAGCCTTTTATGCTTTTTATTTTGAGATAGGGTCTCACTAAGTTGCCTAGGCTGGCGTTCAACTTGTGATCATTCTGCCTCAGCCTCCTGAGTTGCTGTTTTTTGTTTTGTTTTTGGTGGTGCTAGGTATTAAACCCAGGACCTCATTCATGCTAGGCAAGCACTCTACTACTGAGTCACACCCCCAGCCCATTGAAGATGTTCTTGGTGAGAGTGATGCTAGTTTTTGTTTTTTTGGATGGGTGATTGAACCCAGGGGTGCTCACATCCCAAGTCCTTTTTATATTTATTTATTTATTTTTTAAAGAGAGAAGGACAAAGAGAGAATCAGTTTCTAATGAGTTACTCACGTGACTTCCCTTGCTCTGATACTTAATTGTATACCTGGGTGCTGGGGTTTGAACCCGTGTACTCACGCATGCTGTGCAAGCGCCATAACCACCGAGCCACCACTCCAGCCCCTTTATATTTTAGTCTGAGACACAAGGTCACTAAGATGAGAGACTGCCTTTGAATTTGTGATCCTCCTACCTTAGCCTCCCGAGCTTCTGGGATTACAGGTTATGCCAGTGCACCAGTGAGAGTGGTGAAGGTGATGAGATAGTCAGATCTGGGACATTACTTGAAAGTAGAGCCAACAGTGTTTTTTTGTTAGATATGGGGACTAAGCAGAGAAAAGGCTGAGTAATGTTTTTGGCATGAGCCAAATTCAGGTACCATTTGCTAGAATGGGGACGATTTCAAGAGTAGTACAGATTTTGGGGGAAGTGAATTGAGATAACTTTATTTTGGAAATACATTTGCATTGGAGTGCCTCTTACTATGTAAGTATAGATAGACAGGTAATTAAGAATTGAAAATTCAAAGAGGAGACCAAGACTGGAGAGCTGGCCGCATACGGTTGGTTTTTGGAACTATGGAATTGAGATGGGTCCTTGAGTATTGTGAGATGGCACTCGGTTGCTTGGAGCAGTGGTGCATGCCTGTAATCCCAGCCACTTAGGAGGCTGAGGCAGGAGGAGGATTGGAAATTCCAGGCCAGCCTCAGCATCATAGTGAGACCTTGTCTCAAAAAGGACTGAGAATGTATCTCTGTGGTACATTCTCTGGGTTCGATGGCCAGTACCAAAATAAAACAAATAAAACTGCTATACCTGATCAACACAGATTCAAGAGATAATGGGCTGGGCATGGTGGTACATGCCTGTAATACAGTGACTTGGGCGGCTGAGGCAGGAGGGTCGAAAGCTCAGAGTTAGCCTCAGCAACTCAGGCTATGTGTCAAAATTTAAAGGTGGGCTGGGGGTATTACTCAGTAGTTAATCACACTTTGGGTTCAGTCCCTGGTATTTTTCTGCCACCCCAAAAAAAAAGGATGGGAAAAAACACAAGTGTACATAATACTTAATACTTTCTAGTGGCTTTTCTCTAAGAAGTAAAAAGGTGAGACAGCTTGAAGGGAACGTGAGATCAAGAGTAATTTTAAGATTAGGAAGGTTACAGCATGTCTTTGCTAATGGGATGATATTTATGGGAGGGGAAAAAAGTGAAAAGGGAAACCTGCAGAATGCTGAACAGTATCCTTGAGTTCCTGTGATCTAGTGAAAAAGTGAAGGAACTTGGTTAGGAGTTTGTCAGCTTATCAATACGCGTAAGAGGGAAGCTTGTTGGCAGAATGTTGGGAATTTTCTGAATTGTGCTTATTTTCTCAGTAAATTATAAAAACTGAGCTGAGAGAGGTTGGAGAGCCTGAAGAGGGAAGGAGTTGTCTGAAGGAACTGAAGGATTGCAATATGACTCTTAAGAGGTGTAAGGGGGGGCTGGAGCGGTGGCTCAGCGGTTTCAGCGCTTGCCTGGCAAGCACGAGGACCCGGGTTCGAACCCCAGCACCACATACACAACTGAGTGTTGGAGCAACTAAGGCCATGTGAAAAACTAAAGTTGTTTCTCTCTTTCTCTATCTCTCTCGCTGTCTCTCTTAAAAAAAAAAAAAAAAAAAAAAAAAGGTGTAAGGGGCTACATTGAGACTGGTTGTGGGGTGTTTTTTGTTTTGTTTTGTTGTTTAATTCACATGCTCTATAGCCAGTCTAGCTAGTGGTTGCAGCTCTAGAAGATATACTTCTCTGTTGGAGTGGATGCCTGAGATAGGGTCGGGGGCAGGCTGATTTGAAGAGAGGAGATCAAGGAACTTGAGAGGTCAACAAGTAGGGAAGATGATCAGGAATTGATAATGGGTGGTATTTTAGAGAGTGCTTCAGTAAGGACAAGTAAAGACAGGATTGAAAAAGTGGAGGGTTTTGTTGACAGAGCACAAACTTTTTTTTAAAGAGAAAGTAAATTTTTAATTTTTTATCTTAATTTTTGTTTTTCTTTAAAATTTTTTATTTTATTTAGTTTTTCATGTGACCTTCGTTGCTCCAACACTTTGTTTTGTACGTGGTGTTGGGGTTTGAACTCGTGTCCTTGTACAAGCGAGGCAAGTGCCGTAATTGCTGAGCCACCGCTCCAGCCCCTGATTTTTGTTTTTCTGACAGTTGTATATGGGGTGCTGGAATTCAAACCTGGTTCCTCATTCATGCCAGGCTAGGTGCCAACACACCTGGCCTAATTCTCAGTTTTAATTAACCAGGAATAGCAGTGTGTGTCTTAGGAAGTCTCTGGCAGGATCCAGAAACCTGTGGCAGTTAGCAGACTTCAGGCTGCCTCCAGAGGGTAACTCCACAGACTTGCTGTGCCAGAAAGAAACTTCCAGGTAGCTAATAAGAATGAAGGTGGGGGCTACAGCAATGGCTCAGTGATTACAGCGCCTGTCTGTCATGTGCAAGGACTTGAGTTCAAACCCCAGCACTATGTATACAACAAAGTGTCAGAGCAACAAAAGCCATGTGAAAAACTAAATGAAATCTATTCTCTCTTTAAAAAGGTGTGTCTGAGCATGGTGGTGGCTGTAACCCCAGCAGCTCGGGAGGCTGAGACTGGAGGATCGCAAGTTCAAAGCCAGCCTCAGCAACTTAGCAAGACCCTGTCTCAAAATAAAAAATAAAAAGCACTGGGGATGAGGCTCAGTGGTTAAGTGCCTCTGGGTTTAATTCCTGGTAATAGCCTCCACCTTCTAAAAAAGAATGAAGGTCTAAGCCTCAGGTTTTAGTTCAGAGGTAGAGCGGTTGCCTAGCATGATGGAAGTGCTGTGTTTGATCCCCAATACCCCAAAAAGAAAAAACAAAGAATGAAGGTTTAGGAGTCCTATAGGACTGTGGGAAGATTAATCCAGTAAATAGATCTTTGTGCTTTAACTTAGCTAGAGGAGTTTGTGCTGGGCTTTAATTAATGGTTAATTGCCCTTTAGCAGGGCATGGCAGAGCAGACCAAACAGTTTAAGTAATGGGTGTGTTAAAGGCTCTTTTTTCCCTCTTCACTTCCATCTAGGTCTCAGACTAGACTTTTACATTATCCTTTTCTAGGAAGATGACTGATTTTAAGCCTGTATCAAAGGAGGGGTTGTGCTGGTTTCTGCTGTAAATTGGTGTTGTCCTAATCTAAAATACTCTTAATTCTCCCTAGGTAGCAGAGGCTCAAAGGGCAGAATTTAGCCCTGCCCAGTTCTCTGGTCCTAAGAAGATCAACCTGAATCACTTGTTGAATTTCACTTTTGAGCCCCGGGGCCAGACTGGTCACTTTGAAGGCAGTGGACATGGCAGCTGGGGAAAAAGGAACAAGTGGGGACATAAGCCTTTTAACAAGGAACTCTTTTTACAGGCCAAGTAAGTATTGCTTCTGTTAGGGAGAAAGTGGAACTGAGACTGGGTAGTTGAGTTGCTGTGAGGAGGCTTCCTTTAAACTGAAAAGGAAGCAGAAAGGGAATCTTTTGCCTTTTACCTTTTTTTTTTTTTTTTTTTTTTTTTTTTTTTTTTTTATCCCTTTAAATAGAGGAAGAGAGTGAGAAAGAATCAATTTTGTTTGTTTATTTGGCCTTTGTTACTCTGGCATTTATTTGTGTATGTGGTGCTGGGGTTCACATTTGGCTCCTTGCACGTGCCAGGCATGTGCTTTAACCACTGAGCCACCGCTCCAGCCCCTACCTTTCACTTTCTTTCCAAGTAGATGTTCTCTATACTTAATGTAGTGCATAAATAAATGTTGTTAGTATTATGATAAAGGGAGAAAAGTGGAATTTGGCCTAATTTGAATTTGAATCTCCTATAAAGTGGAGGGTTTTTTTTTGTTTGTTTTAAGAGAAAGAGAATCATCAGTTTTAGTTTTTCATGTGGCTTTCATTGCTCCTACACATCGTTGTTGTGTACTTGGTGTTGGAGTATGAACCTGCATCCTTGCACATGCCAGGCAAGTACCATAACCACTAGCTCCAGCCCCCTAGAACAGTTTTCTGCTACTTTGAAGATGAGCCATATTCTGGGATTCCAAGGGTTGATGGAGGAAATTTGTTTATTTCTGGTTGAAGGAGCCATAGTCTGGGTTAATTTTAATTCAGGGGAGACCAACAGGGAATTTGGCTGGACTGGGAATCATGAGAGTGAGTTGTGGGCTTGGACTTCTGTGAGTCTGGATTCCTTCCAGAGCCAGGGCTCAGAACTGAGCTTGTGTGAAGACAGTGCTTCACAAACCATGGCTCCTAATGATTTACATTTGAATTCTAAGTGAAGAGATGATGAATTTCTGCTGAGGACTTGATGATTCTGACCTTTGGCTTTTTATCTGTTTGTGTCCCTATTTCTAGCTGCCAATTTGTGGTGTCTGAAGACCAAGACTACACAGTTCATTTTGCTGATCCTGATACCTTAGTCAATTGGGACTTTGTGGAACAAGTGGTGAGTAGCTCAATCAAACTTAGAAGTCGGTAGTGGGTAAGCTAACACACAGAGGCACAACGGTGATAAAGCAGCTGTTGGCTGTGTTCACTGCTAATTGATACCCTTTTCTCCCTGGCCTTATGGTAGACATTCCCGGAGGTCAGTCCCTGGTTCCTCCTGGAGTTATTTAGTGACTAATTGGCACTGTCCTCAGGGATGGAGTGTGGAAGGCTAATCTGAAGGTATATTAGCAGTTCTGTCTCCTGGGAAGTAGGAACCAGGGACTTTGAGGGGAACTCTTAATTTTCATCCTTACCCAGAGGGGCTTGGTTGCATAGACGTTTGTTCTTTGGCAGTAGTAATCAGTATCAAATTAGCACAGCTGTACTTTCTGTCAAAGCCACTGTTGTATTTGTTTTCCACTGAAGTTATGAATTCTCCTTGTTTATTCTTTTTTTTTTTTTTTTTTTTTTTTTTTTTTTTTAAAGAGAGAGGGACAGTGAGAGAGAGAAAGAGAGAAACAACTTTATTTAGTTTTTCACATGGCCTTAGTTGCTCCAACACTTAGTTGTGTACGTGGTGCTGGGGTTTGAACCCGGGTCCTTGTGCTTGCCAGGCAAGCGCCGAAACCGCTGAGCCACCGCTCCAGCCCTCTCCTTGTTTATTCTGATGTAGAATAAATCTGAAAATGACAAGTGTTATTTTCTTTTTTTTAAGTCCCCAAAGCTTACACTCATTACTGTGAAAATTCATAAAATCATCTGAAAATGATGTAAAAGACCTATAAAACTTAGGTTTTATATGTGTATTTGTTCAAAAATATAGACAGGTATGGTGGCACACACCTATAATCTTAGCTGCTGAAGCTGAGGCAGGAGAATTTTCCAAGTTTGAGGCTAACCTTGGCAAATTAAGACCCTATTTCAAAAAATAAAAAGGGTTGGATATACAGTTCAGTGGTAGAGCACCCCTGGGTTCAGTCCCCAGTATTGGGGTAGGGAGGGATGGATATATATGTATGTGTAGGTAATGTATGTGTACAAACTCATGGCATACATACATATATACACACACAGATACATGAATAGAAGTCTTAACTCCTGTATGAAGTTACTGGTAGAGTACTGCTAGACCTTTCTTGTTTTTTCTTTTTCTTTTTTTGGTCCTGGGGATTGAACCCAGCAACTCTTAAATCACTGAGCAACCTCCCATCCCCAAGTTTTTTATTTTTTTGAGACAGGGTTTTGCTAAGTTGATGAGGCTGGCTTATATTTGTGATCCTCCTGCCTTAGTCTTCTGAGTTGCTGTGATTATATAGGCATGTGCCACTGTGCCCAGTACTGCTGTATCTTTCTTAATGCTTTTCTATGTGTGTGCTTATGAAAAAAAATTTTTTAATATGGGATCATGTGATTTCTTATTTTCCTTTAACTTTAAATCCTGGGGGCTGGAGCATTGGTTCAGTAGTTACGGCCCTTTTCTTGCATGTGCAAGGAAGCGGGTTTGTACCCCAGCACCACGTACACAATGAAGTGTCGGAGCAACGAAAGCCACGTGAAAAACTAAATAAAATTCTCTCTATCTCTCACTGTACCTCCCTCTTTTTTTTAATTGGTGAATTATAGTTGTACATGATGATGGGGTTTGTACAGCAGTACATTTTGGTCAGTAACCCCCCGTACCTGTCTACCTCCCTCCTCCCGTATCCCAATCCCTTGCCTCTCTTTCTGAGTCCTATATTTTTCCTAACATACCCAAGTACAGTGCATAATTCTTTTTTTTTTTTTTTTTAAAGAGAGAGGGACAGTGAGAGAGACAGAAAGGGAGAAACACTTTATTTAGTTTTTCACATGGCCTTAGTTGCTCCAACACTCAGTTGTGTACGTGGTGCTGGGGTTCGAACCCGGGTCCTCGTGCTTGCCAGGCAAGCGCTGAAACTGCTGAGCCACCGCTCCAGCCCCCAGTGCATAATTCTTATACCTATGAAGAACATTTTTTTATGCATGACTAGTATATACAGTGACATAAATGCTTGGATTATACCTTGCTTTAACTGAGTTTCAACATTTCCCCTTCTCCTCCCTTCCTAACATCCCTTGTTACTTTTAGATATATTTGCAAATAGGATTAAACATTTACATTTTTGTACAGGCTTTTTCAAATATTTTATGCACTATCTTGCAACAGTATCTCATAAATATTGACATATGCATTTTTGTTCTATGGTCATAATACATGAGTTTATCTACTTTTCTCCCAAGCCTGGGTTTAGTCCAGCCTCCACAAATGAGGAAAAACATTTGGCCCTTGACTCTCTGGGTTTGGCTAACTTTGCTCAGCATGATTTCTTTCATTGCCGTCCATTTACCTTCAATGGCTGCAGTATCATTGTTTCTAATAGCTGAACAGAAAGAACTCTATTTACCAGAACTTTTGGGTCCAGTCATCCAGTGAGGAGCATCTGGGTTGATTCCATAATTTAGCTATTGTAAATTGAACTGCTACGAACATAGATTTTTGCTGTGTTGCTCTAATATATTAATTCTAGCTCATCTGGGAAAATAAGCAGAATCTCCCTCTCAAAAAATCTCCAAAATTCGTGGTATGTTATTTGTTTTCCATCTTTCCTTCTAGTACTAGAGATTGAACTTAGGATGTGCTCTACCACTGAGCTATATACTTCCTTGGCCTTTTTTTTTAATTTTGATACGGGGGTTTTTTGTTTTTTAAGAGAGAGGAAGAGAGAGAGAATCAATTTTGTTTGCTTTTCCATCTGGTCTTTGTTTCTCTGACACTTAATGATGTATGTGGTGCTGAGGTTTGAACCTGGGTCCTCCTGTGTGCCAGACAAGCATTTAACTGCTGAGCCAACTCTCCAGCCCGTTGATAACTGCCCAGGCTGTTTTTGAATTCATGATCCTTTTGCTTCAGCGTTTTGAGTTGCTGGGATTACAGCCTTGTGCCACTACACCCAGCTATGTGTTTATTTTATTATTATTTTTTGGTACTGGGGATTGAATCCAAATGCGCTTACCCACTTAGCCTTATTCACATCCCTTTTCATATTTTAAGACAGTCTTGATAAGTTGCTGAGACTGACTTTGTTCTTGGAATCCTGCCTCAGCCTCCTGAACTGCTGAGATTAAAGGTGTGTGCCAAAGCACCTGGCTGAATTGGTTTTATTGTATTAAACCATTACTTTGGTTTCCTTAATGATTTGTTAAAGTGCTGTCATCCATATACCTCCATTGGTAGGCAGCTTTATGAAGATGTGTTAAGTAACTGGGTGCAGTGGCACACACATGTAATCCTAGCAGCTTGGGAGGCTGAGATAGAAGGATTGCCAAGTTCAAGGCCAGCCTCAGCAATTCAGCAAGACTCTGTCCAAAAAAGGACTGTGATACCGCTCATTGGTAAAGCACCCTTGGGTTAAATCCCCAGTCACCTCCCCCGCCCCCCCCAAAAAAGTGTTGAGTACAGGTGTGTGGGGATGAGAGAGGGAGGCTTTTACTTTTGACAACTCCTAGTCTATTCTAAAAGTAGTGAAATTGTGGTCGCATTTTGTTTCAGCGCATCTGTAGCCATGAAGTGCCATCTTGCCCAATATGCCTCTATCCACCTACTGCAGCTAAGATAACCCGTTGTGGACACATCTTCTGCTGGGCATGTATCCTGCACTATCTTTCACTGAGTGAGAAGACCTGGAGTAAATGTCCTATCTGTTACAGTTCTGTACATAAGAAGGATCTCAAGAGGTGAGATGGATCTATTTACCGCGTTACATCTCTGTCTGCCAATTCCTTTTCGTGCTTCATGTAAATGTCCATGTTACAGTGTTGTTGCCACAGAATCACGTCAGTATGTTGTTGGTGACACCATTACAATGCAGCTGATGAAGAGGGAGAAAGGAGTGTTGGTGGCCTTGCCCAAATCCAAGTGGATGAATGTAGATCATCCTATTCATCTAGGAGGTGAGTTCCATTAATTTGGGGGGGCATGTAATCTTGAGTATACTCTTTAAGACTGTTGAACATATCTTTGTGTAGTGTTGGGTGTTTAGCCTTTAGCTAGAGGTAGTACCACAAACCTATAATTCCACCTATTTGGGGTGCTGAGGTAGGAGGATTGTAAATTAGTGGCCGTCTTGGGCAATTTAGCAAAACCCTGTCTTCAAAAAAAAAAAAAAAAGTAAAGGGTGGAGTGGAGATATACCTCAGTGGTAGAGAGCCTCTGGCTGGGTTCAGTACCCAGCACTGGGGGTTGGGGGGGGAGAATTATTCGTTGGGCAAGCCACTTCTGTCATGTTCAGATTAGTCTTAAGGATTCTAGTAGGGTAGAATGGAGTTTGCATGGATTTAACTCTGGTTTCATATTTCATTTGTATAGATACATATATACATAAATATGTCTTTAATTTTTTGTTTTACTAGGCTTTATTCTTTTTCCCCTCAGTGCTAGGGATTGAACCCAGGGCTTTGCACATGCTAGGCAAGTGCTGTACCACCGAGCTATCTCCAGTCCTTTTTTATACTTTATTTTGAGACAGATTCTGAGTTTCCCAGGTTGGCCTCCAACTTGTGATTCTTTTGCCTCATCCTTGTGAGTAGCTTGGATTACAGGCATGTGTCCCCATGCCCAACTATCAGGCTTTACTGAACAGTGTTTGGCATTGTGTCCAGTCTTGGGGGGTTCCACAGGCAGTCTTGGCACCTGTCATCAGATAACTCATTAGTCTAATAGAAGAGACAGATGGTAGACACACTTAAGGGCCATCAGGATATAGAGTGTGACAGGTGATATGGGGGGAATAGTTGTATTCCACGAAATGAGTTTTTTTTAAGTAAAGTGGCATTTCAGTCTTTGGGCTAATGATAGTTTTTTGTTTGTTTTTTAAGAGATAGAGAAAGAATCAATTTTTATTTAGTTTTTCATGTGGCCCTCATTGCTCCAAAACTTCATTGTGTATTTGGTGCTGGGTGGGGTTAGATCCTGCATCCTCATGCATGCCAGGCAAGCACCATAAGTGCGGAGCCACTTCTGCAGCCCCAAAGACAGAGCTTTTTTTTTTTTTTTTTAATTTAAGAAAGAGGGACAGTGTGCGGGGAGGGGAGAGAAAGAGAATCAATTTTATTTGTTTTCCATATGACTTTTGTTGCTCCAGACACTTTGTTGTGCTGGGGTTTGAACCTGCGTCCTGGCACATGCCAGGCAGGCACTGTAACTGCTGAAACACCACTCTAGCCCAAGGTAGATATTTTTAATTTTTTTTTTTTTTTTTTTTTTTTTTTTTTAAGAGAGAGGACAGCAAGAGAGGAGAGAATCAACTCTATTTAGTTTTTCATGTGGCTTTTATTGTTCTGACTCTTGGTTGCGTACATGGTGCTGTGGTTTGAAATCGTGTATGCGCATGCCTGGCAGGTCCTGCAACTGCTGAGCCACAGCTCTAGCCCCAAAGGTAGATGTTTTTTAACCAGACTGAAATCATAATGGTCTAAGAGAAAAGACTAGTGTGTTGCACATGCGTGTGTGTTGTACTGGGAATTGAACCCAGGAGTGCTCTACCACTGATCTCTATCACCATCCTTTGGATTACAGGCATGTACCACGATGCCCAGACTTCATTTTTATAAATTCATATTTATCTGATAAGATTCCTTAAAGTTGACAGGTGATAAATTAGAGGAAGATTTGTATATTTAAAACTAGATTAGGAGTGGGTGTGTAGCTCAGTGGTAGAGCCTTTGCCTAGCATGTGCAGGGCCCTGGGTTCAATGCCCAGGACTGCAAGACAAAACACAAATCTAAAGATTAATGTCTAGAATATGGATATATTTTATAAGTTATTTTTAACTCAGTAGAAGAATGGGTTGAGTATGTGATACAGCATTTCGCAGTAAAAGAAGTCAAAACAGCCTCCATGTAGCTGAGATTTAACATGACTAAGCCATCAGGTTGGCAACCCCCTAAAAAAAAAGATAATAGTAACACTGGGTTTCTTCAAGAGTTGGGAAAGTGAGGGTTCTTGTTCTTTTTTTTTTTTTTTTTCAAAGAGAGAAAGACAGTGAGAGAGCGAGAGACAGAGAGAATCAATTTTTATTGAGTTTTTCACCTGGCTTTCCTTGCTCTAACACTTAGTTGTGTATGTGGGTGCTGGGGTTTGAACTCGTGTACTTGCGCATGCAAGGCAAGTGCCGTAACCACCGAGCCACCACTCCAGCCCCGGGTTCTTGTTCTTGGTGGGGGTGTAAATTAATAACAGCCTTTTGGAATTTGGTAGGATTTAAAGATAGGTATAATATTTGATATAGCATTAATACATTAAAAATTCCTGTCGATGGTCATATGTGAGGATTTTTCATTATAGTTAATAAGAAATTGGCAGTAATCTAAATATTCTGTGAAGGATTTTATTGCAGTAATCGTATTATGGAACACTGTGGATGGTGAGGAAGGAGCAAATCTGTTTCAACATTACAAAAGATTCTTTTTTTTCGGTATCGGTATCAGGGCTTGAACCCAGAAGTGCTTAACCATTGAACCAGTTCCCCAGCCCTTTCTATATTTAATTTTGAGACAGGATTTTCCTAATTTGCTTGGGGGCCTGGCTAAATTGCCGAGTCTGACTTTGAACTCATCCTCCTGTTCTCAGTCTCCTGAGTCGCTGGGATCACAGGCATGTGCCACCACACTGGGTTTTCAAAAAGAGAGAGGGACAGTGAGAAACAGAGAAAGTGAAGCAGTTTTTATTTAGTTTTTCATGTGACTTTCATTCCTCCAACACCTTGTTGTGTACATGATGCTGGGGTTTGCACGTGCATGGCAAGCACCGTAACCGCCAAGCCACCACTCCAGCCCTCTTTCAAAAGATTTTTAGAGACACATTGAGAAATAAGCTGCAGAACATGATGCACAGTTTATCATTTACAAGAAATCCTTTTTAGGGGCTGGAGCGGTGGCTCAGTGGTTTCGGCGCTTGCCTGGCAAGCGCGAGGACCCGGGTTCAAACCCCAGCACCACGTACACAACTAAGTGTTAGAGCAACTAAGGCCATGTGAAAAACTAAATAAAGTTGTTTCTCCCTTTCTCTGTCTCTCTCACTGTCCCTCTTTCTTTAAAAAAAAAAAAAAAAATCCTTTTTATGCTGTATATAAATGCTTAGGAAAAAAATTTGAAAGCTGTACATTCAAATTTGTAAATGGCATGTTTTAAATGGCACCAGGATAGGATTACAGGAAGATATTTAGGACATTTCATGGGTGTCTCAAGATAATGTTTTAAAATTTTATAAAAGTACAGAAAATATGTGGGAAGGAAATCATCCATGATTGTTTCACCTCAGGGTTCCCTGAAGTATTAACTGCTTGTTTTTTTCCTGTGTATATGTATTTCTGAGATTGGAATGAGGTTGGTTTGACATCTGCATTTTTCATTGAACATAGGTATTTCTGTCTCCCTAATTATGCTCTTTTCTGAGAAAAACATTTGTAATGTGGAAGGAATTCTCATTCTCTTTAATAAAACATATCATTGTGGAACAATATATTTGTTATTGTTGGATTGACAGATTGGTTTCAGCTTTTCTATCACATGCTATAATTAATATGCAACTAAATATTTGATTATTTTCTGAGTTTCTTGTATTATAGGTCAATTACAAACCTTTTTTTAAAGATTATTGTTAAATTATTTTTAGGAAGTTAGATTGTGTTGTCCATCTTAACCCCTAGAAGAAAGGGTGTGTGTGAGAAAGTTCTGTTTAGCTGCATTGCCACAAGCTTTGAGTGTTGTATTTTGTGCTCTTAATGGCTTTTTTTTAGATGAACAACACAGCCAGTACTCCAAGTTACTGTTGGCTTCTAAGGAGCAGGTGCTGCACCGGGTAGTTCTGGAAGAGAAAGTGGCACTGGAGCAGCAACTGGCAGAGGAGAAGCACACTCCTGAGTCCTGCTTTATTGAGGCAGCTATCCAGGAACTCAAGGTCAGAGGATGCATTGGAAACTAAAACCCAGAGATGCTTATTAACCTTTCTATTGTTGGAAGAGGGGTTAGGCAGTAGGGCCTAGTCACTTCAACCCCACATTGAGGCTGATAAGCCAGGGAATCCTTAAAAATGCATTCTGCTCTGGGCTTTGTGTTGTAATGAGAAAGAAGGGCTTAGGTTTTTCGACTTTTCTTTTCTTTCTTTATTTCTTCTTTTCTTTTTTCTTTTTCTTTCTTTTTTTTTTTTTTTTTTTTTTTTTTTTTTTTTTTTTTTTTTTTTTTTTTTTTTTTTTTTTTTTTTTTTGTTGTTGTTGTTGTTGTTGTTGTTATTGTTGTTAACCAAGGATTGAATACTGGGGCACTTAGTCACTGAGCCACATCTCCAGCCAATTTTATATTTTATTTTGAGACAGGGTCCACTAAGTTGGTTAGGGCCTCGTTTAGTTGAGGGTGTTGCTTTCAACTTGGAATCCTCCTGTGTCAGCCTCTCCTGAGATTATAGATGTGAGTCACATTATTCCCTGCTCAAGCTTTTTTTTTTAAATTTTTTTTTAAAGAGAGAAGGACAGAGAGAGTATCAATTTTTATTGAGTTTTTCACATGGCTTTCATTGCTCTGACACTTAGTTGTAAGTGGGTTGATGGGGCTTGAACCTGTGTACCTGTGCATGCCAGGCAAGCGCCATAACCACTGAGCCACCGCTAGGAAAGTAATAGAGAAAGAGAATCAGTTTCATTTAGTTTTTCATGTGGCTTTTGTTGTTCTGACTCTTTGTTGTATATGTGGCACTGGGGTTCAAACCTGGGTCCTCGCACATTCCAGGCAAGTGCCATAACAACTGAGCCACAGTTCCAGTCCCCTGCTCAAGCTTTTTCTAGAGCTGAAAGGCATGGTTCAAAATGAATTTATGAGGCTGGACATGGTGGCACAAACCTTAATCCCAGTGGTTAGAGAGGCCGAGGCAGGAGGATGATTGATTGCAAGGTCAAGGCCTCAGCAACTTAGCAAGACCTTGTCTCAAAAATAAAAAAGGGGGGCTAGGGATATAGCCCCAGCCAAAAAATAAAAATAAAAGATTTTATGAATACTTATGATAGTGGGGTTTCTTAGGTTAGCTCAGTTTTTAGTTAAGGAAGGTAGGTTTAGAAGTGTTTTATTTGAGGGAAGTGTGGAGAAAGTATTATGACTTCCCCAGCAGGCCTTACAGTACCTGCTGAGGAATTTTTTTCTTTTCTTTTTTTTTTTCTTTTTTCTTTTTCCTTTAAAGAGAGAGAGGGACAGTGAGAGAGAAAGAACCATTTCATTTAGTTTTCCATATGGCCTTTGCTGCTCTGACACCATGACACATTGTGTGCATGGTGCTAAGGTACGAACCTGTGTTCTCTTGCATGCCAGGCAAGCACCTTGAGTGCTGAGCCACTGCTCTAGCCCCACTGCTGAAGATCTTAATGTAGCAAGAAGTAAAGAAGTCCCTGGGTATCTTCTACAATAGGGATACTTTTTTTTGTGTGGTACTGGGGTTTGAACCCAGTGCTAGCTAAGCACTCTGCCACTGAGCTACATCCCCAGATTCCCACACCAGAGATTCTTAAACTTTACCTGTTACAATCAGTTAATTGTCAGGTTTCTCCCTGAGAGAGTGTTTCAGCAGGCTTGGGCTCTGGAGACTCACTAATGTACATTGGAAAAAGTCAGGGTGATGATGATGTGCTCATCCCACACTACACATTGAGACACTGGTCTGTATTGGGGCAGTAAAAACCCTTATTTGTTGAGTGATTGACATGTGAAAGACCTAGTTTGAAACTTGCATTTATCCCCCTTTATATCCTCCTGTGATGAACTCCACTATCCGCCTTTTGTGAATGAGGAAGGGAAATCATGAGACAGACTTTTGGTATTAGGGGTACTGGTACTGGTACTGGGGATTAAACCCAGGGTGTTTACCACTGAGCTACGTCCCCATCGCTTTTAATTTTTTATTTTGAGACAGGTTTTGCTAAGTTGCCAAGATGGGCTTTGAACTTGCAAACCTCCTGCCTCAGTCTCCTCAATTGCTAGGATTATAGGCATGTTGCCACTGTGCCCAGCAGTTTGGTTGAGGAACACAGAACTGAGAAGGAGTTAAGTTGACATTCAAACTCCTGTCTGACTTTCAAGTCATCCTAGGCAGTGTGTTCCATGTATTATTTTCTTTCTGTAATTGCAACACTTTGTTTAAATGCTTTCAGGTGGAAGCATAGTTTTCACAAACTGGTTTTCACAAAACCAGAACACTAGGTTTTTGTTTGGCGGTATGGGGATTGAACCCAGGGTCTCTCACACATGCTAGGTAAGCACCATACCACTGTTCTCCATCCCCCCCGAAAGCTAGTTTTATATCCTTGGATTTCTGTTCAGGAAGCTTTTGTGTAACATCAGGGTCAGGTTCTAAGTACAGTGCCATCCTTTGTGAATATCAGATGTCTTCTGCTATCTGTTTCCCTCCAAAAATGAAGATTTTAAGTACCTAACTGAATTGAATCCTTCTCATTGAATCTTTTTTATGAGATGGGGGTCTCTATGAATTGCCTGGGCTGCCCGGGAACTTACTTCTCTCACCTTAGCCCAATGAGTAGCTGGGGCTACAAACATGTGCTACAGTGGAAACTTAGCTTTTTCTGATCTTCTCTCTGGCCCTAGACTCGGGAACAGGCTCTGTCAGGATTGACTGAAAACAAAGAGGAGGTCACTGTTGTGGCTGCTCTGGAAAAACTGGTGCTGATGGCTCAACCCAGGAAGGTTAGTGTGCCCCTATTGCAGTCTTAAGTGACTGCCATTCTTCAAATGTTGCTGTAAAGCTCGTTGATACTGCTGTGAGACTTCAGTTTTCTTTGGAGGAGAGTGGACTATGTCTATATCGTATGTGTTTATTTTTTCCCTGGGGGTGTTAAATGAATATATGAGGAGCATCTAGGGAACTGCTTTTACCTCACATTCTCATTTTACCTCTTGAAAACAGGACATACATTTTCTGTTGACCTAGAGTTTGTTCCAACAGGGTGTGCTAGAGTATCTGTCTGCTTTTGATGAAGAAACCACAGAAGTTTGTTCTCTGGACTCTCCTCATCCTCTTGCTCTCCCTCTGGTAGAGGAAGAGGAAACAGTATCTGAACCAGAGCCCGAGGGGTTGTTGGAGGCCTGTGATGTCTTGGAGTTAGCCGCTGACAATCTTGGGGAGGGGACCATTTGTGTTGAACCCAGCCAGCAGGAACCCACCACCAAGCCAGGCTTTACACACTTGAGCAGCTCTCCTTGTTATTACTTTTACCAAGGTGAGAGGCCCTGAGGAGGAAGACTAGGGTGCCTGCCACAGAGATGTTTGAAAGGAATGGTGTGGTTCTCTGGGTGAAAGGTTCTTCACTGGATCCTGGGGGTTGGATGTTGTGCCTTTCAGTGTGGGGAGGGAGAGGCAGGCCTAGTTGTTGGTGGGGTGGGGGATTGTCTGTGCTGAGGGCTGGCAGAGACGGTTGTGTGATAGAGCTCTTAATTTCAGCGGAGGATGGGCAGCACATGTTCCTGCACCCTGTGAATGTGCGCTGCCTTGTGCGGGAATACGGCAGTTTGGAGCAGAGCCCAGAAAAGATCTCAGCAACTGTGGTAGAGATTGCCGGTTACTCCATGTCTGAGGTAAGTGCCTGCCTTTAGAGGAGGAAGAGGTGGATGGGAAGCAACCTTAACCTGATTTCTTTGGTGTAGTGCTGAACTAGCCTGAGTTCACAAACTTTCAAGGCCTTTGGTTGATGTATTTGTGTGTGTGTGGTGTGCTGCGGTTCAAACTCAGGGCCTTGTGCATGCTGATGAGCTACACCCCTAGCCCTATGTGTTTGTCTTTCGTTCTTTCTCTTTTTAAGAAAGAGAGGACAGTGAGAGAATATTTAGTTGTTTTTTTCTTTTTCATGTGGCTTTCATTCCTCGGCCACTTTGGTGCTGGGATTTGAACTTGTGCATGCCAGGCAAGTGCTGTAACTGCTGAGCCACTGCTCCAGCCCCACCCTATGTGTTTTTAAATCTGTTTTTGTTGGTGATGGTGCTGTGAATTTTTTTTAAAAAGTTACATTGTTCTTCCTCACTGTGCCAGGGTTCTGGTAAATCAATTTTTACTGTCCCCTGCTTCTCAGGTACATTTGTTGTTCTATGATATAGATGTCTCCTTTAATTCAAATTAGAGTTCCTTGTTTCTTTTTCCTCATTGCTTATTTGGTACTGGGAATTGAATCCAGGAGCTCTTTAATGAGCTACAATCCCAACCCTTTTTTCTTTTGCCGTTTTTTTTTTGTTTTTTTTTTTTTTGAGACAGGTCCTAGGTAATTGCTGAGGGCCTCACTAAGTTACTGAGGTTTGCCTCAAACTTGTGATCCTCCTGGTCTCAGGCTCTCTAGGTTCCTTGATTACAGGCATGTGCCCACCACACCAAGCTAAGAGATTTTTTTTTTTTTTTAATAAAGAGAGAGGGACAGTGAGAGAGACAGAGAAAGAGAGAAACAACTTGATTTAGTTTTTCTTGTGGCCTTAGTTGCTCCAACACTCAGTTGTGTACGTGGTGCTGGGGTTTGAACCTTGGTCCTTGTGCTTGCCAGGCAAGCGCCGAAACCGCTGAGCCACCGCTCTAGCCCCTAAGAGATTTCTTAATCAATAGACTGGTCATGGTGGCACTCGCCTATAATCACAGCAACTCAGGAGGCTGAGGCAGGAGGGCTTGCAGGATTGAGGCTAACCTCATTCTTGGGGAAACCTTGTCTCAAAAGTAAAAGGGCTGGAGTGGTGGCTCAGCGGTTACAGTGTTTGCCTGGTATGTGCAAGGATGTGGGTTCGAACCCTGGCACCATGTGAACAGCGAAGTGTCAGAGAACAAAAACCAAATGATAAAGTAAATATAATTGATTTTCTATCTGTCCCTCTCTCTCTCTTTAAAAAAGAAAAGGAAGTAAAAGATAAAAAGGGCTGGGGATGTAAGTCGGTGGTACAGTCCCCTTGGGTCCCTTTGGGTTCTATCTCAAGTACTGGAAAGGGAAAAAAGGGAGAGAAAAAGAAGAAAAAGTCTTAAACAGATAAGTCCAGGCTGGTAGTCATAGAGGCCCTGGGTTTAATCTCTAGCACTAAAAAAAAAGAAAAAAAAAAGAAACCCTGAAGTCTTTGGAGGCTTTAAGCTAGGAACACAAGCTTGAACTGCATTTTTTGCTTAGCAGATACCTAAATTATGGACTTACTATAATTTACATATATGAAGTTTTGCCCTTTGGGAATTATCCCAATTTAACGATAAATTTTTAATGATAAATTTGTCATAAGCCTCAAATTAGAAATTCTTTGAATACTATCAGCTTTCTTTTAAACGTGCAGAAAAAGAATAGGGAGAAAAGGTAAATTGATGGACTTCATTTTTACTGGTTTAGGCCAAACTTCAGTAGGGAAGTCTGTTTTATCTTCCTTGTTTGATAATATTGTTGTGTCAGTGGTTTCCAGGTTTTTATTTTACCACCAAATACTTTGATCTTTCCTGTTCTTTCCCCTCAATTGTAGATCCTAGGAAATCAGAAACAACTGATTAGCTTTAGATTGTTACCAGGCAGAATTTACTCACTTGTAGCACAAACAAAAACTGGATTTAGTTGCTTGCCTGTGTCCACAGTTTCTGTCTGACTTTTCAAAATGATGATAACTTGAACTCCCAGTGCTGTGAGTGTATGTGTACCGTTGGAAATCTGGGTTGGCAGCCTTTGCTCTCAATTTAAGCCTGCCCTTACTTCAGTATTCGTTGCTTTTCCAATGTAGGATGTTCGGCAGCGTCATAGATATCTCTCTCACTTGCCTCTCACCTGTGAGTTCAGCATCTGTGAACTGGCTCTGCAGCCTCCTGTGGTCTCTAAGGAAACCCTGGAGATGTTTTCAGGTGAGAAAGCCCCTGCTTTGCTTCTCTTTATAATGGCTGGGGTTCAGGGACTTTTGTGACTTGTGTCTGGAAAAAGAGCATGGGAGGAGACTTCTATACCTAGAGTCAGTACCTCCTGAAACACTCATTCATCTAGTCCAGCTGGGCCCGCTGGAGTGGGCTTAGCAACTGGTTAGCTGGGAAGAGTTAATGGACCAGTGGTCTGGGATCTGCCTTCTCACAGCTTAATCAATCTACAGATGACATTGAGAAGAGGAAGCGTCAGCGCCAGAAGAAGGCTCGGGAAGAACGCCGCCGAGAGCGCAGGATTGAAATGGAGGAGAACAAGAAACAGGGCAAGTGTAAGTTCAGGTGCTCTCATCTTTGACTAGTTCTGCTGTATGTTGCTATTGTGGAGGTTTGGAGGCTTGTGTTCATGTCAGCTCTGCCATTTGTTTTCTTCAATTCTTACCTAAGTCATGAGGATACCTCCTTTATAGGCTGTTTGAGAAATTTTATGAGTTCATGTGGGTCACAGTGTGCATAACACATAGCAAAGATGAAGATGAAATTTAGTCTGGCATAGTGGGTGACAAAAATCTGTTCCAGGGAAGGGAATTAGAGCTCTGCTGAGAATGCTGGGGCAGTTGTCCCATGTGGTCTGTGGATCATGGACCTCACCTCTTAACTGTTAAAGGGGACATCGCCACACAGGCAAGTGCCAGAAGTGTCTAGTAAAATGTAAACTTTGAAAACTAGGAAATACATGCAGGAAGTTAGAGTTGAGCCTCTGTACCAGTAGGCACAGATCTTCTGATCTGGTTCTCCTGTATTAGCTTCATTGAATCTAGTGGATTAGTGTGACCCTCAGACCTAATTATCCACAAGAAAACATGGACTTGAGTCTTTGGGTTCGGGAAGGACTTAGTTGTTGTGACTTCCTATCATACGGCAAACACCATAAATTTTACTTCTTAAGGGCCAAGTATATGCCTGGGCTTCCAACACTGTAGATGTTCGGCACATGTCTGGAGAAAACAAATGTTTGGGGAACAGTATTCTTATGTTTTAACTTTATCATGGAAGTATTTGGACAAACAGGTAGAAAGAAACCCATGCTTATTACCCAGCTTTAATTATGAATAGTTAAAATAGCTTTTTTACATTAATAATGTAGGATAGCACCTACTATAAATTTGGGTTTTAAATCTTCTGTCTGCATCCTCCAGTCCTTTGAGGTTATTTATGCATATCGGCCTTCCTCAGCAGTTGGAAAAATTTGAGGGATTGTATAAATGGACCTACTGTTTTTGCCTTTGTTTTGCAGACCCAGAAGTCCACATTCCCCTAGAGAATTTACAGCAGTTTCCTGCCTTCAATTCTTACACCTGCTCCTCCGATTCTGCTTTGGGTCCTACCAGCATCCAGGGCCCTGGGACCTTCTCCCTTTCTCCTCTTAGCAGAAGTCCAGGTTCCCATGCAGGTAAATGGTTGAAATTTAATATATGGTGGTGGTATGGTCTTTAGGCAGATAACTTTTACTGTGGTCCTAAGCTCCATCAAATTCTTGATATTTGGTTTACCTTTTATATTGACTGTACTGACTTATATTTCACCAGCTTCTAGAAACCTCAGGGTAGCCGGGCGGTGGTGCATGCGTGTATGCAGTGATGACCACAAGTGTAAAGCCAGCCTCAGCAACTTAGCAAGACTCCGGCTCAAAATAAGAAAGGGCTGAGGATGTAGCCCAGTGGTTAAGCACTCCTGGGTTCAGTCCCTAATACCAAAATAAATAAATAAAAACTTCAAGTCAAACCTGGATTCTTTCCTGTAACCCAGCTATTTTATTTCTAGTTTTTACTTTTAGGACACAATCCTTTGTTTTAGCATCTTTTTATGTATCATCATTGTAGTAGTATATATAAAAAGAAGATATGGCTTGTAAAGCCTATTGATAGGGCTAAATTGTAGCATTTGTGATATGAAATACTTCATACTTACTGAAGAAGGAAGTAGCTGTCTTCATGAGCTAACAGGAAGATGAAAGGGAAGTTGTAGAGAGCTGGTAATGTAGCTTAGTGGTAGAGCATTTGCATAGCATGTATCAGGCCCTGTCTTTAATTCCTGTACTTTGTTCTTATTCTACAACTTTGTTTTTTGTAAAGATTATTTGCGTTTTTAAAAAAAATAACAAAGCATTTCATTGTACAATAAAGTATATAAAATACTGGGACAGGTACATTTCAAACTAATATTAATGTTCTACTCTAAGAGAGAAGGATTGAGAGGTTGTTGAAAGATATTCTTGTCCTTTTTTTTTTTTTTCTCTCAAGGGGAGGATAGAGGAAAGAATTTATTTTTTCATCTGTTTCTCCAACACTTAGTTGTATATGTGATGCTGGGGTTTGAACCCGGGTCCTCGTGCATGCATGCCAGGCAAGCACTCCAACCGCTGAGCTACTGCTCCAGCCCTCCCTTGTCCCATTTTTAAGTAAGTAAATAAATATACATACACTTTTTTTCTTTCTTAAAAAGAGAGGGACAGTGAGAGAATCAATTTTATTTCTTTATTTTTTGTTTTTTTAAATGTGGTCTTTGTTGCTCCTACATCCAGTTGTGTATGTGGTTCTGGAGTTCAAACCTGTGTCCTGCCAGGCAAAAGCCTTAACCACTGAGCCACTGCTTTTTTTTTTTCTTTCTTTCTTTTCTTTTTTCTTTTTTCTTTTTTTTTAAGAGAAGAAGGGACAGTGAGAGAGAATCAATTTTATTTAGTTTTTCTTATCTGGTTTTCATTGCTCTGATGCTTAGTGTGTATGTTTGGGGTTTGAACCTGGGTTCTTGAGCATGCCAGGCAAGCGCCGTAACCGCTGAGCCACTGCTCCAGCTCCTGCTTTTTTTCTTACATAAAGAATATTTTACAGGGCTTGAGTGGTGGCTTTGCAGTTATGGCTCTTGTTACGGGGCTTGCCCGGATTGCGCAAGTACATGGTTTCAAACCCCAGCACCCACATACACAACTAAGTGTAAGCAACGAAAGCCATGTGAAAAACTCAGTAAAAATTCTCTCTCACTGTCCCCCTCTATTTTTTTTATATACACACACACACACACACACACACACACACATATATAATTGTTTTTTTTTTTTTTTTTTTACAGTGTTTTGCTTTTTTTTTTTGCAGTACTGGGGATTGGATCCAGGGCCTCTCACATGTACTAGGCAAGAGCTCTACCACTATTAACAGTGTTAGGAAAATAAACATGTAAGAATTATTGAACATAACATTGGAGAGCTTTTCATCCTTATGGCTTATTTCTTTGTCAGGCTGTCAGGCATTTCCTGCCCCCCCTCCCCCCCAGGGCTGAGGACTGAACTCAGGGCCTTGGGTGTGCTAATAAGCAAGCGCTCTGCCACTGAGCTAAATCCCCAACCCCTTGTCAGGCATTTTTTAAGAAACTGTCCAAAATCAGATTATATTAAAACTCTTGGCAAGATTGTGATCATATGCCTACCACTTCACAGATTGGGGGCCCAAACTAACACAAGGACTTAGTAGCAGGAATTAGGTCAAGAACGTGATTTTGGTTAGCACACCTGTCATGCTCTTCCGCTTAACTGAGGAGGAGACTGTTGAATACAGCACATCATTGGATACATTATCCATGGTGTAAAGAAAGTATAGACGACTTCTAATGTATTTAGGAAAGAACAGTTGAATAGTCCTAAGAATTCAAGTACTAATTAATAGCCCTGAATGAGCATGAAAGGGCATACTACTGGGAGGGAGACTACGCATGTTCATGCTATGTGTTTTTTGTTTTTAAATAGAGAGGGACAATGAGAGAAAGACAGAATCAGTTTTATTTAGTTTTTCGTGGACTTTCGTTGCCTCGACACTTCATTGTGTATGTAGTGCTGGGGTTTGAACCCGCATACTTGTGCATGCAAGGCAAGCGCCGTAACCGCTGAGCCGCTGCTACAGCCCACATGCTATATGGTTTTGGTGTGTCTTGGATTCTAACCAAATAGTCCCAGGTTATAGATATCTGCTGGCTAGAACATAAAGGCTGACCTGATTGAAGTTAACATTTTCTTGGAGCTTTTCTAACCTTGTAAAAATCAGTCTATGATGGAATATCTAGGCATTAAGAGCCAGCATTTGTGGAATGTGCAGCATTTCAGAAGAAAAAGGGTTTATTCTTACTATGGGAATAGATTCCATCAGGACTTCTAGTATTGTAACTATGAAGCTTTTCTCTTCCCTCCACTGATCACTAATGTGAGCAGTCAGTAATGTTCTTGGCTTTGTAAAAACATGGCAGAGTTGAAAGTTGATCACAGTTCTCTTTGGCCAGGTCTGGGTGGGAGTTTGTAATTATCCAGACCTGACTCAAGAATTCCTCTCTCTGATTAGCAAGGTACTAGCTCTTTGGAACTTGACTCATATAATCAGGTCTCCGGTTCCCTTTCAGATTTTCTGCTGACCCCTCTGACACCCACTGCTGGTCAGGGCAGTTCTTCATTGTGCGTTGGGAGTCTGGAAGAAGATTCTCCCTTTCCTTCCTTTGCTCAGGTAAATCATTTGCTTGTGAAGCAGCCTAAGGTATTTAACATGAATTCAGCTGCTGTTTTTTCAGAACCTCATCCAGGGATTGTCCCTTATTCTAATACAGCTGGATGCATTGAGTCAGCTGATAGGTATGAGGGAGATATGGTGCATTATGTGGCAAGGAGTGACTATGAGTATTGTGTGGATAAACTCCTCTACTGGAGGAGGAGACTTATAGGCTAATATTGCCTATAAGTCTGCACTGATTCTAATACATAATTGTGGGAGGCTTTCTTAAGAGGGAAGCTCATGGGGCTGGAGTAGTGGCTCAGCAGTTATAGCGCTTGCCTGGCATGCGAGAGGACACGGGTACGGGTTCAAACGGGCCCCAGCACCATGTACACCGCAGTGTCTGAGCAATGAAAGCCGCAGGTTAAACTAAATAAAGTTGGTTCTGTGTGTGTGTCTGTCTCTTTCACTGTCTCTCTGTCTTTAAAAAAGAAAAAAAGAGTGAAGCTCATGGGTTTAGTCTCAGATATTACTATAGACTTACCCAGGAGAGAGGCCAAGAGTAGCTGAGAGAAAAAAAAAAATCTGAGGTAGATTGGTTGGGCTGGTTTGAGAGAGAATCAGTTTTATTTTTTCATGTGCTTTGTTTCTCCGACACTTACTTATGTATGTGGTGCTGGGGTTCAAACCTGGGTCCTTGCCAGGCAAGTGCTCTAGTGCTAAGCTACTGCTCTGGGCCCCAATATCTGAGTTTTAATTGTTTAAAAAAGTAATGACATTGTAAACTGGACACTATTCTAGAGGCTGGGGGTGCATCAGTTAATTTTAATGGGTCTCTGGTTCTAGGATCTCTTGATATTTGTTACATAGAATAAACCATTCTTCACTTTGGGAAGGGAAAGGTTATCCTGTAACTAGCCGAAGCAGCATCCCTGAGGAGCAAGGTGGGGAAACACTGAGCTAGTGAGATTTTGTCAGATCACTTTATTCAGCAAATATTCATTTGTTAACAAGCTTAGCATTCAGCATTCCTGCATCCAAATAACCGAAGACATGGACAAACTTCCTGCTGTAAGAAGTCATTATTAACCAGTACGGGGCTAGTTTGATATCATTAATTAGCACCAGAATTCTTTAGAGAATAAATGCTTCTCATGTTACAAAGCGGGGGTTACATATGATACACCCATCATAAGTTGAAATATCATTGTCAAAAATGCATTTGATATCCATAACGTACAGAACTTTCCTAGCTCACCTTAAACATGCTCAGAACATTTGTTAGCCTACAATTGAGCAGAATCTTCTATTTTATAATGTGTTGAATGTCATTTATTGAATCCTGTTCCAAAAGTGAAAAGTAGAATGTGTATACACTTTTGCAGATTATAAAGTAAAAAAATCCTTAGTTAAATCATCCTAAATCATCGTAAAACCTACTACTGTCTGTAGTTCTTAGGAATTTTCCTCATGTGAAAAAGATAGGTTGAGCTGACAAAATAAGTAGGAATTAAACTTTGATAAGGTCCTAAAGGCAAGGAGGATGAAAATAATTTGAGAGGAGTACTGAAAATTAACTACTGGAGGTGAAAAGCAGGTGGCTCTCAGGAAATTGGCTAAATGCTTAGTTTTGTTGTTTTGTTGTTTTTGTTTTTAAATAAATTTTATTGCCATTGCTTTTTATTTTTATGTATTTATTTACTTATTTGTGGTACTGGGGATTGAATTTGGGGATAATCTACCACTAAACCATACTTTTTATTTAGATCATGTCTTTGGTCTTTTTTTTTTTTCCTTTCAGCTTTATTTTGAAAAACTTAAGTTGAAAGAGTAGTATTGTGAAGATTTTATGTCTTTCACCTAGATAGTTTCTGCTTTTGCTATATTTGATTACTTTCTGTGTACATGGTAAGTTCTAGACATCATGACATTTCATTACTAAGTACTTCAGAGATAACATGTCAGATAAAATATTTTTCTATAAATCGGTTAACCACATCAAAGAAATTCAACTGCTATACTACACATTTCTATCTGCCCATTTGTCTCAATCTCATTTATTTGTTTCAGTTCAGGGTGTAATCAGCACTCATTTGCATTTAGCTGTCCAGTCCCTTTAGTTACTTTGGTCCATAACAGTTTCTCTGACCTCCTTCCCCCTTCTCCTTAAAAGGATATTTTTGAAGCATCCAAGCCAGTTGTTTTATAGAATGTCATATGGTTTGGATTTGTCTGATTAGCTTCTCATGAGTGGGTTAAAGTTTAACACTTAAGATGTTATTGATAAGCATAGGTGATACATTTTAAACAGCTCTTCAGATGATTCACATGCCATGCTGTTTGGACCCATCTGGGGGACTAAGGAAGGAAGACCACCAAAGTGATATGATAAAGAAAGATTATTCATGGAAAGCAACATTGGGTGGCACACCTGTAATCCTAGAGATTGGGGATGCTGACAGGAGGATTGGAAGGTCAAGGCAAGCCTTGGCAGCTGAGACCCTGTCTGAAACAAAAGGTTATTTAGTTCAGTGGTAGAGTGCCCCTGGAGTCAATCCCTAGTACCATTAAAAAAAAAAAAAAAAACAAAAAAAAACAAAAAAAACACACAACTAATAATAAATTTTAAAAACTGGCCTTGACCAAGTGAGATGAAGTCAGTTCCTCAAGGACAGAAGGATTGTTCTGATTTATTGTGCTAGAGGAATTTTACTGGTCTGTGGCTGAATCTAAAAGTTAATGATTAAGGAGCTATTGGAAAAAGCAAGGATTAAAAGATAATGTGTGTTTTGGGCTGTTTCCGGACAACACTTAGGTTTTGTGGCATCTGAAGTTGAATAGTCGCATGGTTTTTTAAAGAGAGAAGGACAGAGAATCAATTTGTTAGTTTATCTGGTTTTCATTGTTCCAACACTTCATTGTGTATGTGGTGCTGGAGTTTGAACTTGTGTCCTCATGCATGCTAGACAAGTGCCGTAACTGTTGAGCCACCACTCCAGCCCAGTCACATGATTTGTTTTAAAACTGGAGGTTACTACATTGCTTGCTCCAACAGGTTGATGTTTTTAGGGGTTTGAAGAAGGGCAGGAGAGGTTGGAGAGGTTGCTCAGTGGTTGGAGCACTTGCCTGGAAAGGTTGAGGACCTAGTTTCAAACCCCAGCACCACATACACAACTAAGTGTTGGAGAAACAAAGGCCAGGTGAAAAAAAAATTCTCTCTCAAAAAAAAAAAAATCCTGATTCTTTGAAAGAGACAGAGTGAGGTTAAATCAATTTTATTTATTTCTCTATCTGGCTTGTTTCTGACACTTAGTTGTATATGTGGTGCTGGGGTTTGAACCTGGGTCTTTACGCATGGCAGGTAAGCATTCCCAACTGCTGAGCCACCACTCCAGCCCCTCTAGCTCTTTAAAAAAAAAAAGGCAGAATGTTTATTAGAAAAAGTCAGTATTCCCTATTTGAGCATCTGAGTAAGAACCTTGGACCTTCTGTACAGTATTCGTTACCTATTTTCTAAGGAACACATTGACTTTTCTATTTTGTGGGTTAAACTGCCATTTCCATTGCTCAGGATATAGGGGATATGACTGAAACTGTGTGTTAATGAGAAGCTTTTCAAAGCTGATGTCTGGTTCTGTGCTCTCCTAACCAGTTAGTGTCAGAGCCAGTATCTGGAAAGGAAGTTGGACTGAAAACTTAAATTACACTTCCCACTTTACAGATGCTGAGAGTTGGAAAAGCAAAAGCAGATGTGTGGCCCAAAACTGCTCCAAAGAAAGGTGAGGAGGACCTGCTGGTGAAGGGTATTTGGCCCCTTTTCATTAAAAATGCTACTTGTTTATAGAATTGTAACACTGATGTGTGTTTAGATGAAAACAGCTTAATTCCTCCTGCCCCTGTGGACAGCGATGGGGAGAGTGATAACTCCGACCGTGTTCCTGTGCCCAGTTTCCAAAATTCCTTTAGCCAAGCTATTGAAGCAGCCTTCATGAAACTGGACACACCAGCTACTACAGATCCCCTCTCTGGTAAGGGCAGAGAACTGGAGTGGTCAACACAGGATCCTCAAACTTCCCATACATGTGCTGCCACTTCTACCCGCATTCAGCAGGAAACACCACAGATCCATCAGTCTCTTCCTCCTGAGCCTCTAAGTCTAGGTCTTCAATATATTCAAGTATCAGCTAATGATCCATTTGATTTGTCAGGACCTGTTTACCATCCCAGATAAATTCCTGAGGCCTGGATAAAATTCTGGGTAACTTTTTTTTTTCCTTCTGAAGCAGCGAGAGCAGATCATGCTTACACTTCAAAATCTTGAGTTGGTAGTCAGTACCCACTCAGTGGTACTCATTACACAAGAACAACACATTTATGTTGTGCTTTATATGTGCCTAGCATTTGCTAATTTTCCCAGTGATCATATTAAATGGATATAACTCCTAAAGTTGAGTAAGCAAGTCCGGGGAGATAAAGTGTCTTGCTCAAAGACAAACATGTAATGTGTGCTAGGACTGACATTTGAATCCAGAAATATCATTCCAGAGCTTATACTTCTATTTGACATTGATTAATTCTTGGTAATGGAAAGGCCAGAGATGGCACTGTAAGCTAAGTGAGCTCTTTTTCTTTTTCCCTTTAGAAGAGAAAGGAGGGAAGAAAAGGAAAAAACAGAAACAGAAGCTCTTGTTCAGCACCTCAGTTGTCCACACCAAGTGACACTACTGGCCCAGGCTACCTTCATCTGGTTTTCTTTTTTCTGTGCTTTTGTTTTGCTGCTGTAATTTTTAAGTATTTGAGTTTGAACAGATTAGCTTGGGGCTTGTGGGGGGGAGGGGGTTTCCACAATGTGAGGGGGAACCAAGAAAATTTTAAATACAGTGTATTTTCCAGCTTCTCGTCTTTACACCAAAATAAAGTATTGACACTCACAAGAGATCCTTCCCTGCCAAAGCTTTTAGTTTGTTATCAGGTTTAGTCTTTTTGATCTGTGTATAATTTTCTTGACCCCAAACAAGTTTTGAGTCCCTTCAGCATCCCTTGGAGCAGCCCAAACCAGTGGTATAACACTGTTCTGCTATGGCATCGTGTGTCAGGCTTCCTGGTCTCTCTGCATACCTATTAGTTGTCTTCTTAAAATAGTTGAATCTTTCCTACCTGTTCAGTTCTTGTTAAAGAAAAACAGAGGGATGGGAATAAAATGGATTTAGGACACCCAGTTTGAATTGAAGTTTTTCTTCTGACAAATGGCCAGGATGTGGTGCCAGATCTGGGTTGGCAGCTTGGTGGACACTTCCATGTGTGAGCCAGAGTTTTCCATCTTGAATATGTCTTTGGTAAAGAAAGGTATAACTTTCTGTCGCTAAGAAATTCCTGGGATGTGCCATTCCTCTGATCAAGCCTGTTCCAATAATGGCCTGAGTTGTAGGAACCATGGGTCCAGCATTTCTAGAGAGCAGATTGACAACAGGGTTGCTCACTGCCTCCCTCCCTCTTGTCCACGCCCCCCAAGCCCCACACCTTGTGCTGGAGATAAAATCCAGGTTAAGGCAAGTGTTGTGCCACTGAGCTACATTCCCAGCCCTTTATTTTTCTTGCCTCAAACATGGAATTCCCTTGTCTCAGCCTCCCAAGTAGCTGGAATTACAGGCATTCACCACCATACCCAGCTCTGGAGTAGCTTTATTATGCCTTGGTTCCACTCAATTTGAATTCTTGTGCCACTTAAAGTGACCTCTAGTTATAATAGAATGTGAAGACAAAGTTGCAATAAATCACCTGCACAAGCCATGTGGTTTTTGTGTTCATTACAGATGAGTCAGGTACATTATTACCTCTTAAATTTAAAGTAATAGCTACTATGAGTTTGAGCAATTCTATCATGGACTAACATCTCTGGTGTGAGGCTTACTGGACTTAAGCTTTACCTTGCCATTTTTTGAGAAATCTTGGGTCAGGAATTCTCTGGGTCAAGAAGGGTGCTTGCTCAGCCTATCAGTAAAGGGGCATGTTGAAGTAAATATTACAAATCTGTTGAGACTTTTCCTATGTTGGGCATGGTGGCATATGCTGTAATCTCAGCGACGCAGGAGGATCTCAAGTTGGAGGCTAACCTCAGCAGTTCAGTGAGGCTCCAAGCAACCGAATGAATGAGACCTTATCACAAAAATAAAAGGGGCTGGAGCGATGGCTTGGGGGTTATAGCACTTGCCTTGCATGCGCACATATGCGAGCTCAAACCCGAGCACCACATACACAGCGGAGTCTCATTTGGAGCAACGAAGAAGGCCAAATGAAAAACTAAATTGTTTTTTTTTTAATGGGGGGGCATGGAGCAGTGACTCAGTGGTTTGAGCACTTGCCTGCCATGTGCAAGGACTCATGTTGAGAAACCCCAACATCACATATACAACTAGGTGTTAGAGAAACAAAGGCAAAAAAAAAAAGGCAGATGAAAAAATTGATGCTTCCTCTTTTCCTCCCTCAAAGTTAAAAATGAAAAGGGTGGGAATGTAGGTCAGTAGTTAAATAGCCCCTGCGTTCAATCACTGGTACCAGGAAGCCGGGTGGGGGGAATGTGGACATATCCTTTTATTGTGGAGAAAAGAGATCCTGGGAGATGTGATTAGGAGGTAGCTGACTAAATGTCACCAGCCTTTTAACCTATCCTGCTTCCTGTGAGTGTGGCAGTCTCATCTGGTGTTAGGTTTAAGTCCACAGGAAAAAGTAAAACTGCAGAAAACATTCCAAATCTGGCAGATGTTCCAGGGCCACATTATAATGAGGTCAAGTGAGTCAAGTTGCCCAGCCCCCAAGTGCAAAAACTGCATTTTTTGGTCAAGTCACTGGATTAAATATTGGGACGGAATCTGGTATTTGCAAAGCCCCAATTAGATTAGCTGTAGGTCTGTATAAAATTTAGTTGCTGTGCTTAATATTTTTACTCCAGATGACTTAAGGTCCATCTTGGGGGTTGAGTTATACAAAGCCTCAAGTGGAACGCTAAATATTAATTAGGGGCTGGAGAGATGGCTCAGTGGTAGAGGGCTTGCCTGGCAGGCAAGAGGACCCAAGTTTGAACCCCAGAACCACATATACAAGTACACGTTGGGGGAAAAAAACAAATGAAAAAGTAAAATTCTCTTTAATACTACAGGGAGACAGTCTTCCCACCAAAGTCAGGCTATAGATAGGGAGAATTGGCCATAGAGGAATTCTGAAAGCCCTTTTTTGTAATTGTGCTAAATGCCATAGAAACTAACCTGTTGTCACCCAAGCAATTAGATACAAAAATTCAACTACAGAGCCTTTACAATCACTTAGACAAGTGATGCGACATTATCAAGGTAACTTAAGTCCTCCATTTCAAGCTTATCACTTGTTCTCTGGTTGCTAGTCTTCTAGCAGAAAATGCTGCTGCCTGCTAGAATGTCTTATTCCCACAAGGGGGCCTGGGCACAGTTTAACCTTCAGTGTAGAAAGCAGAAGTTCACTCCATTGCTTCAACAGCAGCCTCGTCACTGTCTGAAAGCTGCGCCTCACCAGAATCCTCTAGTAGACAGCTTCTTGTGACAGACTTCTGGATAGCTTCCCTCTCTCCTGGAGAAAAGCATACAGCAGGTGTGAAAGACATCTTTGGTAATGAACTCTTACTCAGCTAAAGCTCAGTCACTGCTTGGTGGGCACTGGGCTAGTGTCGCTTACCTTCATCAGTGCAGTTCTGCAATAAGATCAACAGCTGCCTCCTATTGTACTGAATCAGAAACTTCTGGCATGTTCTAATTGTACCTGATACATGAAAGATTTTTTTTGTGGCTTAACAGCTTGTGAAAGGTCTCTAAAAGACTGAGAGCTAGGGGAAAGTATCTTGTTTTCAGCAGGAAGATCCACCCACCCACTGGTCATGATTGATCTTTGAATCTGTCACCTACTAAATATCAGCAACCATACCACATGGTACCCCTACCTCCCACATGTAATGTGTTGAAAAAACAAGAATAACGGTGTCCTTTGTTCTCCAAGAACGTGATGAAGGGAAGAGCTGACCACACAAGCTGGTAGAATTCCTTTCGGCATCGAAGTAGCACTATTCCAGTGTAGGCATTGAGGTATCGAACTATAGAATGAAGAAGAAAAACATTTGGAAAACTTTAGATTTACAACAGGTTAAAAATCTTAGGGCTGGAGCAGTGTGGCTCAACAGTTGGAGTGCTTGCTTGGCATGCGTGAGGACCCAGTTACAAAACCCAGCAACACATAACACAAATGTCAGAAACAAAGGCCAGTTGGAAAAAAAAAATCTGTTCTCTTTTAAACAAGAAAACCTTAGGGAAAAAAACCTATGTACCACAGACTGTTCTAGGCAAATGGCACTTGGGAGGATGCATCACAGTAAAAACAGATCCCTGAAAGAAATCCTTTAGAACAAACCATTAATGCAGGGGCCGATGCCTTGAACATCATTCAGAACTGGTGAAAGAATTTGGTATTTAAAATACTCTTCTTGTCTCCAAGTAAATGGGGTGGGAGAGGTTCATCTTCACTCAGAAAAACACAAAAAACCTTACCTGAAAAAGGGGTGGTTATGCCAAAATTGGGCTCTCTGGATTTTTTTTTTTTTCCCCAAATGGTACAGGGGATTGAACCCAGGGTAGCTTTACCACTGAGCTACATCTCCCAGTCCTTTTGGGGTTTGTTTACTGAGTCAGGGTCTGGCTAAATTGCCCAGGCTGGCCTTAAACTTTTTTTCCTGCCTCAACCTTTGAAGTAGCTGGGATTACAGCCTATAATCTGTGAGTTGTCTATAATGTGCTGAGTCCTCACCTATGTGCCTTTAACTCTTTAGGATTCAAGTTTGGGCTTATGATGAAAAAAGGAACTTAAAAAAGCGTGGAAGAAGGACCTCCACCTGGGCTCATCCTGCATTTATATATAGGCAATCATGTGTTCTGTACTTTGCTATTCTTTCAAGATTCCTTTGGAAGGGGGGGGTTGACAAGGTTATTTTCCATGTGATGTCAATATATGCAAACAGCTGCTGTTATTAGGAACTATATATGGCTTCCCTCAGTTTTATTAAATTCAATAGTAATCTCCAATAAAGAAGTAAAACAGGTACAGATAGAGTTCCTGCCTAAAGTCCCACCACCTTCGGGTCCTAGCTCTTTATCAAATTTCGGGATTCTCCAGACCTCCCGCTCCGGGTCCCTGACGCCTAAAAACTCCAAAGGATAGTACATGAACTTGGGCGCTTCAACGGTCCCTAATGTCCCTTCTTCCTTTTGGGGCGTCTTCCTGCTCCAAATCCCACAGTCCCCCTGCGCCCTCGCACCAGCGAAACCGATCGAGCAGGCTGCTGCGCCGAAAGTCCCGTGTACCCGGGCAATAGTGTCCCGGAAAAGGCCACCCAGCACTCGGTCCTCTAGACTTAGGCGACAGCGGGGGTCGTCAGACACCAACTCGCACAGCAGGTACCTGAAGCAGAGGAAAGGGAGGTGAGCGGGAGGCGGAGCCGTGGGGTCCGACAGGGCTCCGCTGGGGTCCGGAAGCAGCCGCTTACCTGTGCTTGAACCGCACCATGGCCGCCTTAGCGTGAGCGGGCTCGACGTGCACACCGGATGTAGGTCCGGCCAGCGGCCAATGGGAAGTTTGCATCCTCAGCCTGTAGCCATTCAGAGAGGGAGGCAGGGAGGAGGGCGGAGCTAGGACGTTGAGAGGCCGAGTCCGGCGCCAGTCCAGTAAAGCCGCGCCTTCCTTTGCGTTTGAAGAGCGCATGCGTCCTAAGATTTCCCTAATTTTGTTTGGGGGCCGGACTCAGCGACTGAGTGGCGTGTGGCGGTGATGGGTAGTTCGGCTCCACTCCGGAGTTTACAGTGCAGGTGGCATACGCTGCATTTGGTGTTCTCAGGACCTTGCGATTCATTTATATCCATTATATGCTCACCCCAAGATGGACGGTGGAACTTTTGAGGTGAAGACTTTGCATTTGAGGCCCAGGGATTAACAGTCGGGAAATCGGACCCTTTATTTTCAGGTTAGAGCTCGTTTTTTTCCCATGCAATCAAATTGCTTTTACTGTTGGGGCCTTTCAACAGTCTTACGAAGGTGGGTGCTTTAGTCATGTTTTTTGTTTTAAAAAACAATATGTGGTTATTGTATTTTCCGGATTTTTTTATACACAGAAAAGCGTAAGAAAGCAAATAAAAATAAATTATCCCAGCACCGAGAGAATATAACTCATGAGGTGTGTTTTCTTTCGTCATATTACTTCTGTGCCAGCGGTTCTCAAAGTGTGGACCAGATATTGCTTCAAAATTACTTTTATGATACTAAGATGTTATTTGCCTTTTTCATTCTCTCAAAATGGACAGTAAGTTTTCCCAAAGCCTGAATGACATGTGATGACACCATTGCTCTGACACCTAATGGAATCGTGTATTGTGTGGTAAACATTTCTGTTTTTTTTTTTTTAAGAGAGAGAAAGAGAATTTTATTTATTTATTTTTCATCAGGCCTTTGTTTCTCCAACAGTTAAATTATGGCTTTCCTTTTATTTATTTTTAAATTATTTTTTATAAAGAGGGAAAAAGAGAGAGAATCAATTTTATTTAGTTTCTCATGTGGCTTTCGTTGCTACAATACTTAGTTGTGTAAGTGGTGTTGGGGTTCGAACCCGTGTCCTTGTGCATGCTAGGCTAGCACAAACCACTGAACCACAGCTGGAGCCCCTCCTTTTACTTTTTTTTTTTTTTAAGAGGGACAGTGTGAGAGAGAGAGAGAGAAAGCGTATTTTTAGTTTTTCATGTGGACTTCGGTGCTCCAAGACTTCCCTGTGTACTTGGTGCTGGAGTTTGAACTCATGTACTCAGGCATGCAAGGCAAGCACCGTAACGGCTGAGCCATGGCTCCAGCCCCTCCTTTTACTTTTTTTAAGAATAGAGGATCATAGTCTTTCCTTTTCATTTGAATATATATAGCATATTAAGTGTACAACTCAGTGTATTTCTACGCATATGTAGATTTGTGTGTTCACCACCCAGATTAAGGTACAGTGAGCATTTCAGTACTTTAAAAGGTTCCCAGGTCCTCTTCCCAGTCAAAGCCTTTACTGAAGGAGCTACAACCTCTATTACTAGTTTTGCTTGTTCTTGAACTTGAAAACAGCATGTTTCCTTTTGTCTGGCTTATTTCACGCAACATTATTATAAGTATCATTCTTGTTTGACTATTTTCATCAGGTGTTCTGCTACGATATTCGTTTTTTTAAAGAGAGGATAGTGAGAGAAAGTAAGAATCAATTTTATTTAGTTTTTCATATGGTTTTCGTTGCTTTGACAGTTGTGTATGTGGTGTTGGGGTTTGAACCTGGTTCCTCCTATATGCCAGGCAAGCACTGGAACTGCTGAGCCACTGCTCCAGCCCTGGACATATCTTTGTTAATTCAGCCAATAACACCTTGATGTACATTTAGAGTATATACAGATTTTCTGGTTATATATGACACTTTGATGAATGGTCTTGTAGCTAGTCTTTATATTCATCCTTACTTGTTGTGGTGGTGGCTGGTTCTGTGTGGTCCATGAAGAGAGGCAGTTTTCACAACTGATAATTTTTGAGATCTGAAATGAATTATCAATTTTCCCATCTCCCGCTCTTCCATCCGGAGGAAAGGAGAGTAGTGCGGTGTCGCAGCAACCTGATCAATCAATGACTGCTGTTTCTGCTCACGCTAGAACCACCTCATTATTCAGAAACACTGTCGCCTGCGTCCCCCTTTGGGCGGTAGGGGGCGCCAAAGGCCCTCTGCAGAGAGCTCAAGACCCAGCCTGACCCAGCCTCGGAGCAACCAGCTTCCTACCTCCCTAAAAGCAACCATCCCCTAACACTTCTCAGCCTTCGCTTAATCCTGACGCCGCGTCCATTTCATAAATGCAGTTGTGGCTCAGACCAGAGTCAAGTATTCAGGTTCAGAATTCGAACACCGAACTTTGAGACTCGAGTCCCTGCTCCCATCTCTGCGCCTCCTGTGCCGTTCTCTGTCCGCGTAGCGCAATAGCGTGGAGCAACGGCAGACCTCAGTGCCAATCCCCCTTTCGTCACTTACTTACCAGATACTGTCTGGGAGGTTAATCCATCTCTCCAGACCTCAGTTTCCCCATCTGTGCAATAGGATGACAATGGTTTCTATTATCAGGAACTATTAGAAAGAAAGTTTAAGCAGGATTACGTGGGCTCTGTGCCCGGCACCACGAATGCGTAGTAAGCGCTGTTCTGAATGAACGACTGACTCCTGGCGCACGGCACAGCCCGGAGCGCAAACACGGGTTCGGGCTCCGGTTCTCGCTCCAGGTCCGACCCCTCCCGGCCCCACTAGGGTGCAGACGCGCGGCGGCGGCGCAGCCTCTCCCAGGGTAATTAGCCCGCGCGGCTCGGGCTCCGTCAGCCGCTAATTACACGTCTCCTAATGAGGCCGGCGGCTGTTTGCAATCACCCGGGTCCCCGCCGTGCGGCGCGGGAGGCCGCGGGGGACTCCGCGGGCGGAGGCGTGGAGGGGCGGCGGCCTCCGGGGCCCAGCGGCGCGCTGAGGGGACGGGTCGGTCCCCTCCTTTTTCCCAGCCGTTTGCCCCGCTTTAGGGTGAAGAAAGGGTTGAGGCTTAGGGAAGTGAACTCACACGGGCGTGATCCACTCCGGTCTGTCTGAGCCGGAACCTGCAGCCTGGATCAATGGCACAGTGACTGTTATTACTGTCATGGTTACAGTCGTTCTGCTGGGCTTTCTCCGGAAGAGTGGATCCTACACCAGATCAGATAAATGGTGGGGGAAGGGGTTGGGGCTCGAGAAACTTCCTTTGGGTTCCTCTCCTCCTTCCTGTCTGAGAGTTCCTACTCTGTGTTTGCAGACAAAAAAAAAAAAAGGAATGTTAGCTCCAGAAAGTCCTTGAGACGTACTTGGAAACATCTCACTCAAGCCGTTTCGCAGGCTGGGAAATGGTTCATTCCCTAGGAGGAGGTTAGGGCAGCTGCTGAAATGCTGCGGTTAGGTGAGGTGGGAGGGAACAGAATGCATCTTGTTCCCTGGGCCTTCGGAGGTGGGATTCAGAGTAGCTGCCCTTGTTCTTCATCCCTGGCTCCTGAACTGCCTTTTACTAGGCTCTCACTATGTACCAGGCGCTGCGCTAAGCACTTTCTGAACTCCATTTCATTTAGTCTTCACTGCAAACCCATGAGGTGAGTTCCCATTATTCTCTGAGGCTTCGAAAGGGAAATGACTTGCCCAAGGTCACAGTAATTTAGGTCAACTTCTGTCTTACCCCAAAACCCGTGCTCTTGTAGCCTTGTTTTCTATTCCCCGTTCGGTCTGTCCAGGACCTGGAAGGATGTTTAAGGAAGAACAACCCAACTAGGGAGTCGTTCTAAGGTGCCTTTGGCATCTAGGAAGTCCCTGCCGGTGTCTGGATGCTGCCTTGGAGGATGGTGGGAAAGGAAAATTTTTCTCTGCTTTAGCATTTTTGGAAAGCAGCCGCAGCTCATTAGGGGCTCCAGTTCCCCTAATCCTATCAACCAATTTCCTGTAAAAATGTTTGGGGATAATCTAGACAAAATTAAGTCCTCCATCTGCTTGGCCAGGGGCCTGGGGAGCCACCACATCCTCCAGGTTGCTGGGGCACACACAGCCCTTCCTGAACCTCAGAGACGGAAGACTGCATCTCCCTCCATCAAGCTCATTTCCTGGTGGACCTCTCCCTGCCCCTGCCAAAAAGTAATTGAGAATCCAAGGGCATTGCTGTCTAATCTAGCAATTCCTCCAGGAATTTATCCCACAGAGGTGCTTGCACTTGTGCCAGAGGACAGGTGAGCGAGGATGTATCTTGCAGCATTGTTTGTGATGGCAAAAGGTCACCTCCATGTCTATCAGGATCTGCCCGGTGTGAGAGGTGATTGGACAACTGAGTGCTGGAGAGTCTTCTTTGCACAGGTGGACTCGTTTATCCTCACTGCCACCCTCTAAAGTACTTACTTTATTTAATCGTGGTACTGGGGATCAAACCTGGGGCCTTGCATGTGTTAGGCAAGCACTCTACCACTGAGCCACATACTCAGCCTGGACTTAATTTTTTTTATTCCATTTTACATGTGAGGAAACCAAGATTCAGAAGAAGTAATTTGTCCAGGCTTCATGTGGCTAGAAGCTCAGGGCCATGGTTTTGACTAGGTAGTTTGTGTTTTTAACTACTATCCCATATACCTTCTCTATCTTCATTTGCATGAAAGATTTCCAGGAGGTAACACCAAAAGCTGTTGATGGTGATTTCCCCTGGGGAGAGAAATTAAAGGTGGACAGATATATTAAAAGACTCTATTTTTTTTTGTACCAGGGATTGAACTCAGGGGTGCTCTTAACCACTGAGTCACATCCCCAGTCCTTTTTATTTTTTATTTTTAGATAGGGTCTTGCTAAGTTGTTCATGGCCTTGCTAAGTTGCTGAGGATGGTTTTGAACTTGCAATCCTCCTGTCTCAGCCTTCCAAGTTGCTGGGATGACAGGAG